>PRKT01000219.1:745997-790457 GCA_003671525.1 Saccostrea glomerata | reverse complement strand
GGGGGGGGGGGGGGGGGGGTTTAAGAAAGTCATTTTTCAATGTTTATTTAAATACTTTGTCTATATTTTTTCATAAGACTATGGGGTGTCACTAATTTTATCAATTCCAGCAACTTCAACCTGATGTTATTTAAAAAAAGAAATGGTGTGAAATTCCTGTTCTGTATGAAAATAGAAAAAACAAAGAAATGATGAAGTGTTCCAAAAAATATGTGGTTAACATCTCTTGAGGTATAGTTAATGACCTCAGAAAATATTAAAAAAAAAAAAAAAAGGAGTACATTTGTGTTGAAATGCTAGTTAGTTTATTATCTCTTTGTTATCATCTGGGGTTGTAGGGTGTTTCTCATATTACACAGGTAAAGTTACCTGTGTCAACACATACCTGCTGGACACTTCAGTGGACATTGTATAATCTCCATTGTGTAGAAATTGAAGTGGACAGTTATGTAATTCTCAGTTAAAGGGAAAGAGCATAATCCTTTGGGTAGGTCATACATTGGGGTTCTGAAGAGGGGATTTCAGAAATTTCCAATTATTTTATGTAAGACATAGAAAGGGAGACATAAGTTCAGGATTTTTTTCTCCATGGAAAACATTTTTTAAAAGTTTTTATTTAATATGTTGTTAACTTGGCCAAATTTTTGGCCATAAAATTATGAAAAATAAAATTAAATAAAGTGTGAAAAAACAAAATCCCCCTTTCACCAAAAATTGTAAGATTTGAAGTTTTAATAAAATTATCTTTTTTTTTTTTTATTTCATTAATTTGATCCTGATTTAATATTTTCATTGACAGTTATAGGGAGTGTAGGAAAAGAATGTCTAATTAGTCTCCCCTTTGTTCACCCAGAGCATGAATGCTGTATAATTATAGGTATTTGTTGAAATGCCGAGCTAAATCACATGTTTTCATACCTGTCAATAGACCCGTATGTATATTCAGTCAATGTGTTTATGCATGCTGGATAGCCCCTACAGGTGTTCTACATGGCTGCTCTTAGACATGCATGACTGGACCCAATTAATTCCCCCCAATATGAGCGTCTATAGAACTGTAACCTACAGCTAAAAAAACTATATACATCTACCTGAGAATGGCCAATACTTTTACCTAAATGCATTGATCCACTTCTCTTTACTTGCAAAAATATTCAGTGATATTTATAGGTAGCAAGTGTGGGTAAGGAGTTTTGTGTGGACATTGTGATATAATGAGGTGACACCTTAAATCTCAATTGTAAGAAAGTTGAAACCATTGTTTTTAGGTGTGACTATGGAGCCTAGCGCACATGTAGGCAAGATTATATAAGCTTCTAGGGATTAATATATTATGTCATTTTATCAAAGGTTTATGATATAATAGATATCAGGGAGACATTGGAGTCTCCAAATCAGGCCTTAACAGCTCCATGTAACAGTTTAAATACTAGAAATGTTTATACTATAACATGCTGGTTAAGCCTTTGCACGCGAGCTTTTAAACTATGCATGCATAAAGGTATTTATTGAAGAGCAATTTTATTTCTCAGATGTTTATCACTGGTTAAAGTTAGAAGTAAGCTTTGTAATACAACAAATTTTACAGCTATAGTGTAGTTAGAGAAGTGAGGGTATAATTAAAAAAAATTTTTCCTATGATTGTAGACAATGCTGAGAGTCTTCCACCTAACAACACAAGAGGAAGAAAACTGTCCAAAACAGCTGTAGCAGATGACAACGGAAACTTCATTGAGAAAGGCAAAAGGAGAAGACAAATCGTAAAGAAACCAGAAACTTCAACTTCCAAAAGTAAGGCTTCCTCAAAGAAAAGAGACTCCAAGAAAAATGGAAACACGGTGCAGGACTTGGGAAATGGAGGGACCAATGAGAATGCTTCAGTGAATGATCCTGATAATAGAAATGTAAGCAGTGAAAAGGAACATAAAAAGCACCAGAAATCCAAAAATCACACTGAACCAATGGACAATCAAGTGACAACTGCAGTAGAAATGAAATCTGAAAATTCTCCAGTACAGAATGGTAATGCTGCTAAAGAAGAAGAGATAGAGGAGGACATTTCAGATGGGGCCAGCTACGATGCAGGTAGTGAGGAGGATGACAGCATTACTGAAGGGGAAGACATGATCCTTAATAAGTCACCCATTACTGAGGGGGAAGATGACCTTAAGTTACCCAATACTGAGGGGGAAGACAGCCTCTTGGCTCTAAATGGCTTACCACACACCTAAACATAAAATCAACTGCATGATTAATGAGATGATGTATTGGGGGAAATAGAATAAAACCTGCTCATACCTTCCCTAGACAGCAGACATTTACTTGAAATCATGATTCTGAATAACTGAAAACTGATTTCAAATGAGCATTTGTTAAGGCTTGTGATTACGAAGTATGTGAATTATTCTATATAAATACTTTTTTTTTTGCATTTATACAACGTAACTCACCTCACATTTAAATGGCCTTTCACCTGTATGTGACATCATGTGTCTCTTTAAATCACTGGGTTTCATGCACACCTTTTTACAAATCTCACAGACCCGTTTTTTACTGTTCTCCACTACCACCCCATTAACAATGAACGGCAGACTGTTATCCAGACGATCGGTCAACACGTCCACGCCGTTCTCAAACCGCCGCCGCTTCTTGTCCACCTCCTGAATAACTGACTCATCTACCAACTCCCCGGCTTCAAACTTCCTCTTGCGTATGTCAGGGTATCTGGCAGCTACACTTTTATGCTCTATTCCATGCACTATAAACTGGTGATAAAGCAGTGTCCTTTTAGCATTGAAAGCTCTGCAGCACACCTGAAAACAGCAAGAATATTTTTTTTCTGTAAGAGTTATTTCCCTTTAAAGAATAGCAGTAGAGCAGAAGGGAGAGTGCATGAATCAAGATCCACAGATTTTAAATTGAGCATCACATTTAACATGTTTAAGAAATGAAAAATGGAAGCTAATGATTTAACAAATGTAAGAAAACTTGAAGAGTTTTACTCCATTTTGAAAAGTAATTTGCTATATTCTGTTTTTTCAGATATTGTGCTCATTCCACTTTAAATAAATGAGTAGATTAACATAGAACTTGTTACCTACAGTAGATTAATATAAAACTTGTTACCTACCAAACATAGAAATGGACGTTCCCCTGTGTGTCCCCTTAAATGAGTCTTTAATTCGGTCACATCTGTCTTCATTACTCCACAAAATTCACATTTAAACATCCCATTTTCAACCTCAAAGTGAGATCCCTCTCGGAAAGGGTCGTCATATACATCACTTTCTACAATCATTATTCTGCTGGAATTGGGTGGCTCATTAAGGCCGTCTTCCCTCTCAGTATTGGGTGACTTAAGGCTGTCTTCCCCCTCAGTATTGGGTAACTTAAGGTCATCTTCCCCCTCAGTCATTTAAGAATTTATGTTAGGTCTTCAGCGGGATAAATACGTAACACAGTCAGTTAGTGACCTAATACGGAATCATACAGGATGTGAAATGGAAATCCGTATTGGGACTCGGCTTCGCCTTGCCCAATACGGATTTCCATTTCACACCCTGTATGATCCGATTAGGTCACTAACTGACTGTGTAACTAATAATCTTACCTGAACACAATGTATTTCCACATCTCACCTGAACACAGTGAAATTCCACATCTTACCTGAACACAATGTAGTTCCACATCTTGCTGAGTACAAGACTCTACTCCCTGCTCCACTTTTCTAACAAAACCCTCAACATCCACAATGGACTCCTTGTGTATACTGAAAAATATTCTCTATATTTTGGCCCATGACTCCTTCAAGAAGTAATATTAGACAATGGTAAACTTATTCTACATAGTAAGTTTTATTACTGACTAGATATGCACATGCAAAAAGTGCAATAGCCATGACTATGTTTTATAACATATATTGCAATAGAATTGAATACCTTGCAATGAATTTTATCATTTGTTTGCTGATTTTGTCTCCTACTGCAGCTAAAGCCTGTACTGTCCATTTCTGTTGCCGTAGTACAATAAAACACTGTTTCCCTGTAAATAATGACACAAAAGTTGCTCCATATAAATTACTATATAAAAATAGCTATGTTACAACGCAATAACATAACAACATCTAAAAACAATGCAAAATGTAATAAACCGGCATTATTACAATTTGGGTTATTACATTTTGAGTCGAAATCAATGCAGAATGTAATAACACAAAATATAACAACACAATTTTGAGGATGGTTACATTTTGCAGTATAACATTGTGTCCAGTTCAAAGCAAAATGTAATAACCGAAATGTAATAATACAATTTTTGAAATATCACATTTTGTGTTGTTACATTTTGCATCAAGATTACGCAAAAAGCAAGAATGCAAATGTAATAACACACTTTTTGGTCAGCCAGTTTGAGTAAAATTTTCATAGAATTGTGGCCAAAGAAAATAAAATAAAACAAAAGGGAAAAAATAGATACATGCAAATTCTAAATGTAATTTCATAATATATTGATTTAATTAGCTACATGTATTTAAAATGATTTTGATACCCAAATTATAGTTGTTGCAAATTAGAAACCTGTGTGCCTGGGGCTGGGTTGTTGCTATGCTTACAAAGAAGCAAAATCCTCCCTATTTGGCAGTTTGTTATAAGTGTGGTTTACTGTATAATACACTCAATAACATAATTTTAAATAGAAAAAAAATTCAATTGGACTAGATCAAGGGAAAGAAAAAAGGATAAGAAAAGTGTAAGTACAAGAAATTTTTATAGTTATAATTTTTCAAAATTAAGTTCAATAAGAGCATTTTTTTTTTCATTTTTGTGTCAACATCAATGCAATGCTATGACATAATCTGATGGGGAAAAAACCCAATACTTGTCATAAAATGTAGGAACGTACAGAAAAATCTCTGCACAGAGTTATTAAAAATCTGAGTTCACAGTAACCTGGTAGATTCACACCCAGTACTGTTATAGTGAGGGTCAGTGGCCACGACAACCAGTACTAATCACGTTGTACTGGGGACTATTATCATGGTGCTACTAGATTCTTACTATCACCATACAACTAATCAATAACTATAGCAAATCATGGAATTTTCTTAAAAAAGAGACTTTTATTCAGTTTAAAAAGTACATTATTCTCATTTTATAAAAAAGACACAATATTTAATATGTCAATTTTTTTTAAACCATATTTTTACCATATCTAGGTCACAATTAAGATTTCATTTCACACTCTGTTAATTAATTTAGCCGTATTTGACCTTGAGATTTGAAGGTTTTACATAAGATTTATTGTGAGTATAATTAAAACTGATGCAAATTAATTGTTACAAAACTATCACAGATGTCCCCAAAGCAGACTGGAGCTCCCTGGTGGTGACCAGTCCTGCTTAACTTGATCAAATAAGGCAATACTACTTCAGAATAGTACTTTCAAATTAAGGTATCCGACCCATATTAGGACCAAAATTTCTAACTTTAATTATCAATTGTTTGTAAAATATTCTGATATTATTTTAAAGCATTTTAGAGTAGAAATGGCTTTACCAAGAGAAATTTTCAAAAATTTTATTACCTAAGCAGAAATTTATTATTGAAGATTGCATTGAAGTCTATGGAAAGAAGTAAGTTTTTAAAGATAAAAAATAAATACTTCAAATAATATTTAAAAAATGCTGTGGTGGAAAGATGTATTTGATCAGTGGAAATAGAAAAACAATTAGAAATAATTTTTTTACCAAACAGATTTTAAAAAATTAATTTTCATTGAGTAAAATCAAAGGGAGATAACTCGTCAAGGCAGGAAAAGGTAATAAATTAGGACATGCCCCACTCTTACATTCTTATACTAAAAGATGAAAATTAGTTCTAACTACACTGAGTATTCAGCCCATACATATCTATTATGCTTTCAATTCCATTGAATCTGAGGCTAATATGGATCGGATACCTTAAGTTATTAATCATAGGTTTGGGATTCTTGAAAAGAGTTTTAAAATTTTTCCTGCGTATTTATATGTAATACTTTCATTGCCCAGCTGTGCAGGGAATTTGATCTAACAAAAAAAATAAACTGTTATTTAAACAAGGCTTGTGCATCACTGGGTTTCCACAATAATCTTAATCTCATAAGGGTCTCTTTATAAAAGGTGCAATTATGCAAACTCCTGACCTATATAACTGCTAGTGAAAGGAAATTCACATGGTCAATGACTATATACAGTCACAAGGCCTACGACTGCAAAAAATGTGCACGGAAATCCCTTCCACGGCCCCTGGAGATTATATTGAATTCAAGCCAAGAAATTCAAAAGAAATGTTTTCATCTCTAGATAAATATTTTGCTGCACTCATATAGAACAAAAATTTTAATGTACGCAACAAGCAATTAACTCAGCGTAGCTTTTTCGGGTTATGATCAGTCAAGCAATCAATGCAGATATCGCTCTCCCACTCCATTCACGTAAAACTGCGTAAGTTGTTTTTTCCTGTCCAATATGTGCACTTCAACCACACATGTACATGAATATTTCCAGATCAGAGGAGATGTAAATTTAATCAGCTCTGTCAGTGTACTAGACCTCTGATATATATATGTTTTTGTTTTCTAAAGAAATTATAATGCAACGTTAACTGATCAACAGAAGATACCAAACAGGCAATAAATGTTCTTTTTAACATTCCATTTTAAAGGTAATTTAAATGGCTTTCAAAACTGCCTAATGATCTTAATTTGCCATTTTTAACATTTCCATCCCAACATAAATATCATGCTATTGATGTGCATGAACATGCAACCCAACCATAAAAACAGAACAAAACAGTCATTGATTCTCAAAATCAAAGAATTCTTGAAGGCTACTTTTTCTAGGTTTATTTTATAACAACTATGAATGAGTATACTCTACAGTTATTGTAATACAATACAGCAGAGTACAAGTTCCCATTGACAGCTAGTCTAAAGCCACGATTCAAACACCTTGTTGCATGTCAAATTACAGCAAGATAATAGATTTTCTAGTTTTTATTTAATCAATGTTCAGAGGCTACTGTGAGAAGATGTCTTATTGATTTTTTTCCCCATTTTATACTGCACACCAGAGGCACAGTAGAACAGCACTAAATATTGTGTTTTTCATCTACATTTATTCTCTGCCATTTTTTTTAAATGGTTGATAAAAAACTGTGATTTTCAAGAAACACAAGAAATGAAAGATTTTCACACTATTTAGGGAGAGAAGTGAAATTGTCATCATCCATGGGTAAAACTAACCAGTTCAGGCAAATTTCATTGATTTTAAAAAATCCTTTATCTGAGTTGAATGATAAATTTCCCTTCGAAAATCAGACCCCATTGAACTTCCGTAAACTGTACCAAGATTGCAAGAAATTTATATCGTCTTTAAACATTGAAAAACAATGTGTATACCTCGGGTGCATCAAATGGTGCAACAAGATTTGTTGACAAACTCGTCGTCATCAAATTGCACGCGTTTTTGGCTTTTTAGCGTTTTCCCTACATGACGTCATACATTTTACGGTTGAGTGATTTTGAACACTGATTTATGTGCATAGTCACTGAATTTCTCATCTGACCAATTTTTGTAATTTTCGGTAATACTGTCAATTTTTTTTTTCGAATATTATGCTACCCTGCGTTTCTTTTTCCTTTCAGTATATTTCGCTTACTGGCCTGCCGGTCCAACATAAGAATTGTTAGACGCAGCGTCACTGATGAAAATTCTTGCAGCCTTTCACCTTCAGCTCCATCAAATCATATGTCCTCATACCCAGTTAGTAACTATATAATATCATCCTTTCAGCAATTCGAGAGCAGGATTATATAAACGACCCATCGTGAAATAAAACTGTTGACTTTTCATATACCTCAATGTTTTTATCGAATTAAAATTTTAATCAAAGAAATTACTTTAAATACAGCTTATGAATGTTTTTTTTTTTCAGAAAGACGCTTTTATTTTTAAATATCTTGTTTAAGTAATACAAAAGAAACACAAAACATTTTCGCATAAAAATATACTAGTATTCTAAATTGATGTATTTTACGTTGTAAAGTTCGCTACTTGTAATATGCAGTTTGCTTTGAATTACTGGAAGACTGCAGTAGGTAGCTAATGTCTGTTGGTCTACCCATTTCTTATTTTAGATATGTATCGTGTCAAAGGACAAGATAGGGTAACAGCCGAATCTGGCTCCTTATTTGATGTAAAAATCAGAACACTGGTAAAATTGTGATTGTTTCTAGTTAAAAAGTTAAAAGTTTAAAACAAGTACTTATTTAGATTCAAAGCTTACATGGAAACCACTAGAGGGTGCAGAAGCAGGACCGATTTTACAGCACATTTTGTTTCGGAAAACATAGAGCACACACTTGTATATTTACCAAATTTATATATTTTATACACTTATACCAGATGCGTGTAAAACTCTCAGATAGACAAGCTTGTGCTCTTTGTTTTCCGGAGAGAAAAGTATCTCAAATATGATGAAATTCCACGAGAATTGAGGAAGATGAAAATTTACAAAAAAAATGAGAAATTTCGAAAATTGGCCTATTTCCTGACCTCACAATGACCTCTGTATATTCTAAATCTTAGAACCAATACTCATTTTGTGGCAGGGACGACAACAGGTTTCTATGGATAAACTGTTGGATCATTCTGAAAGACATCCAAAATCGGGGGCCAAATACTTTTGGGGACCTTTACTAATATTCTATTAAGGTTTTTCCACCCTCACAATTTTAATAGTTCAGAGTACAAAAACTGCATTTATTTTCATTTAATATAGTTAAAATTTACTAATTATTGCCACAAATGTATAGGTCGCCATATTATTTAAGATGGGAGACATAGATAAACAGAAGTATATGTCAACATAAAAAAAAATGTACATTTTTTTGGTATAAATATTATGATAAAAGTTAGGTAGAAACTGGTTTAAATGCATAATTCTGATGCTGAAAGTTCCGATATACTTGCTACTTCTAAGATATAATTTTGAATTGTGTATACCAGGAAAACTATTTTACGTAAGAAGTACAAATGTCTGAATGAAGATACCTAAGAAGGAGTTATTGTCCTTGTCAAAGATAGAATAATTGATTAAAAAGAAAATAAACATTTTTTTAAAATTCTGTTACTTATTAATATTTATAAAATGATTTTGATACAAAGACATTTACTTGCTTACTGATATCCAATGTAGTCAGGCTGTATATATTTGTGCTTATTACATATAGGTCACAGGGTCAATGATCTTGGTGTCATTTGAAAGAACTTGATTAGTGAAGTATGCATACCAAATATGAAGTCTTTATCTCTCATGGTTCAAACGTTATCGTGAAGGTTCAAAAAAGTTATTTTTAGCATATAGGACACAGTCAAGGTCACAAGGTCATTGGTCATGGTGTCATGAGAAAGGGCTTAATTAGTGGAGTATACGTGCCAAATATCAAGTCTCTATCTTTTATGGTTCAAAAGATATGGCGAAGGTCAAAGTTTGCAGGAAAAAAAAACTTTTAGCATATAGATCACAGTCAAGGTCACAAGGTCATTGACCTTGGTGTCATTTGAAAGAACTTAATTAGTGGAGTATGGATACCAAAATTGAAGTCTCAACCATTCATGGTTCAAAAGTTATGGCGAAGGTTAAAGTTTGCAGACAAACAGACAGAAAGACAGACAGGCAGGACAAAAACAATATACGCTTCGGATCTTTCGATCCAGGCGCATAAAAATAACCCGATTCCATTTTTTTGTAAGTAATCTTTTGAGCAGTTTGGTGATACAAGACAATGTCCATCAGTAAGTAGTTTCTGTTTTATTTGCTACACCTGACAGAATCTCCAGAAAGGGACAGACTTGCCTGAGGTCCGTACCCTCCTCTTGTTCCTCCAACGAAAATTACACAAAGCTGACACAAGCTCTTCGAGTCCTCACTACACAATGCCGTTTGTTGGGTCAAAGAAAATAAGGTAAAACATTGGAATGCATTTTGCCACGTTTGTTGCATGAAATTTTAAATAGTTTAAGTAACTTAATAAATACCTGGTAGTTAATTTTATGTTCTTTTTTTTTTCAGATAAAACACATCCTGGACCATCCTCAAAGACCGTGTGTTGCATTGTCCAGTTAAAAATAGTAATGAATAAATGTCGCTCAAATGATATTTCATTTTTTGATACCCGGTATTTATTTAGTTAAAAACTCAAGTATTATTTCATAAGCTTCAAGATTAAAATATGGAAAAAGGACGTATTAAAAAGTTTTGTTATACCCTTATAAAGAGCTTTTTATATTTATTACTAATAAAAATTCCAACAAAAGAAATGTTTATTACATCAGTTTAACTATACTGAAAGGAAAAAGAAACGCAGGGTAAACTTTTGAGGTGAATTAAATTTATTTCTCTTACATTTTTTTTCAGTATTCCATTCTTACTTTTAAAATCATCTTTCAAAAAGATATAACCAAAAATCCCATTTGATTTTGTCTAATAATTCATGAGATATTGAAGCTCATATGACGTTACCCCCCTAAAGTGAAAATCGAAAACTCTCATTATCTTCAATGTCTCTCCTGCACATCTGTCATGAGCGTTATTTCTCCTTTGCATGGAATTCATCAAAGTGAGTATCTTTCAAACCCTGGCTATATTGGGCATAGGTAACCACGCCAAAAAATTAGTCATGAGACGCGCGCATGCGTCAGTGAGGAGAACACAAATGTAAGTTGACTGGCTCAAAAAACCAAATTGCAAAATTGTTTCCTTTCATTTTTCGTGTGGGTGTAATGATTACAATAGTCTACTGTATAAAAGGCGGTTTTTGTGGTAGATGACTTGCGATTTAAGAGATGGCAGGACGAATAACCCGCTCGTAACATGACTCTGTTTCGCGTTAACGTCATCGTCACGGTTGATTGAAACCCATTCCAGGCCCTCTCTGACAACGGGTAACAAGTTTAACGTGGAAAAATTTACAAGAAACTGCGTAGTTACCCGTCGTTGCCTTTTTCATTAATTAAGCAATTCGAAAATCAGACCCCATTGAACTTCCGTAAACTGTACCAAGATTGCAAGAAATTTATATCGTCTTTAAACATTGAAAAACAATGTGTATACCTCGGGTGCATCAAATGGTGCAACAAGATTTGTTGACACTTTTTTGATTTCGTTATAACAAATTCGAA
Source organism: Saccostrea glomerata (assembly GCA_003671525.1). Taxonomy (NCBI): domain Eukaryota; kingdom Metazoa; phylum Mollusca; class Bivalvia; order Ostreida; family Ostreidae; genus Saccostrea; species Saccostrea glomerata. The sequence goes on along the minus strand of PRKT01000219.1, from coordinate 779,236 downwards.
AATTTGTTAATACGAATTAAACTCCTTTTAACAGATTCTAAAACTTGTTATAACGAAGTGAATTCGTTTAAACGAATTCCATAATTTGTTACAACGAATTAAATTCGTTAAAACGAATTTGACAACTCGTTATATCGAATTCATATAAATTTTTCTATAGGCCCCAATTATTGAATTTGATTAAACGAATTTAATTCGTTATAACAAACTTTGGAATTTGTTTAAACGAATTCAATTTTTTAAATCAAATTTTTTGAATTCGTTTTTACGAATTGAATTCGTTATAACAAATTAAAGAATTCGTTATAATGAATTCAGCAAAATTTGTTATAACAAATTAAAATCGTTATAACAAATTCTAAGAAATTGTTTTAATGAATTAAAAAAATTTATATGTCCTAAATAGGCTTCCGTAAAATAGAAACACCATAATAGGCATCTTAATAATAGCTAATAACAGCACAGACTTCCTAAACATTGGACACGCAAGGCATCTTTAACAAGATGCGTTTGTGAAACACCATGCGCCCGGCGGCAACAAAGTTAAAAAAAACATTTTTAGCATATAGGTCACAGGGTCAATGATCTTGGTGTCATTTGAAAGAACTTGATTAGTGAAGTATGCATACCAAATATGAAGTCTTTATCTCTCATGGTTCAAACGTTATCGTGAAGGTTCAAAAAAGTTATTTTTAGCATATAGGACACAGTCAAGGTCACAAGGTCATTGGTCATGGTGTCATGAGAAAGGGCTTAATTAGTGGAGTATACGTGCCAAATATCAAGTCTCTATCTTTTATGGTTCAAAAGATATGGCGAAGGTCAAAGTTTGCAGGAAAAAAAAACTTTTAGCATATAGATCACAGTCAAGGTCACAAGGTCATTGACCTTGGTGTCATTTGAAAGAACTTAATTAGTGGAGTATGGATACCAAAATTGAAGTCTCAACCATTCATGGTTCAAAAGTTATGGCGAAGGTTAAAGTTTGCAGACAAACAGACAGAAAGACAGACAGGCAGGACAAAAACAATATACGCTTCGGATCTTTCGATCCAGGCGCATAAAAATAACCCGATTCCATTTTTTTGTAAGTAATCTTTTGAGCAGTTTGGTGATACAAGACAATGTCCATCAGTAAGTAGTTTCTGTTTTATTTGCTACACCTGACAGAATCTCCAGAAAGGGACAGACTTGCCTGAGGTCCGTACCCTCCTCTTGTTCCTCCAACGAAAATTACACAAAGCTGACACAAGCTCTTCGAGTCCTCACTACACAATGCCGTTTGTTGGGTCAAAGAAAATAAGGTAAAACATTGGAATGCATTTTGCCACGTTTGTTGCATGAAATTTTAAATAGTTTAAGTAACTTAATAAATACCTGGTAGTTAATTTTATGTTCTTTTTTTTTTCAGATAAAACACATCCTGGACCATCCTCAAAGACCGTGTGTTGCATTGTCCAGTTAAAAATAGTAATGAATAAATGTCGCTCAAATGATATTTCATTTTTTGATACCCGGTATTTATTTAGTTAAAAACTCAAGTATTATTTCATAAGCTTCAAGATTAAAATATGGAAAAAGGACGTATTAAAAAGTTTTGTTATACCCTTATAAAGAGCTTTTTATATTTATTACTAATAAAAATTCCAACAAAAGAAATGTTTATTACATCAGTTTAACTATACTGAAAGGAAAAAGAAACGCAGGGTAAACTTTTGAGGTGAATTAAATTTATTTCTCTTACATTTTTTTTCAGTATTCCATTCTTACTTTTAAAATCATCTTTCAAAAAGATATAACCAAAAATCCCATTTGATTTTGTCTAATAATTCATGAGATATTGAAGCTCATATGACGTTACCCCCCTAAAGTGAAAATCGAAAACTCTCATTATCTTCAATGTCTCTCCTGCACATCTGTCATGAGCGTTATTTCTCCTTTGCATGGAATTCATCAAAGTGAGTATCTTTCAAACCCTGGCTATATTGGGCATAGGTAACCACGCCAAAAAATTAGTCATGAGACGCGCGCATGCGTCAGTGAGGAGAACACAAATGTAAGTTGACTGGCTCAAAAAACCAAATTGCAAAATTGTTTCCTTTCATTTTTCGTGTGGGTGTAATGATTACAATAGTCTACTGTATAAAAGGCGGTTTTTGTGGTAGATGACTTGCGATTTAAGAGATGGCAGGACGAATAACCCGCTCGTAACATGACTCTGTTTCGCGTTAACGTCATCGTCACGGTTGATTGAAACCCATTCCAGGCCCTCTCTGACAACGGGTAACAAGTTTAACGTGGAAAAATTTACAAGAAACTGCGTAGTTACCCGTCGTTGCCTTTTTCATTAATTAAGCAATTCGAAAATCAGACCCCATTGAACTTCCGTAAACTGTACCAAGATTGCAAGAAATTTATATCGTCTTTAAACATTGAAAAACAATGTGTATACCTCGGGTGCATCAAATGGTGCAACAAGATTTGTTGACAAACTCGTCGTCATCAAATTGCACGCGTTTTTGGCTTTTTAGCGTTTTCCCTACATGACGTCATACATTTTACGGTTGAGTGATTTTGAACACTGATTTATGTGCATAGTCACTGAATTTCTCATCTGACCAATTTTTGTAATTTTCGGTAATACTGTCAATTTTTTTTTTCGAATATTATGCTACCCTGCGTTTCTTTTTCCTTTCAGTATATTTCGCTTACTGGCCTGCCGGTCCAACATAAGAATTGTTAGACGCAGCGTCACTGATGAAAATTCTTGCAGCCTTTCACCTTCAGCTCCATCAAATCATATGTCCTCATACCCAGTTAGTAACTATATAATATCATCCTTTCAGCAATTCGAGAGCAGGATTATATAAACGACCCATCGTGAAATAAAACTGTTGACTTTTCATATACCTCAATGTTTTTATCGAATTAAAATTTTAATCAAAGAAATTACTTTAAATACAGCTTATGAATGTTTTTTTTTTTCAGAAAGACGCTTTTATTTTTAAATATCTTGTTTAAGTAATACAAAAGAAACACAAAACATTTTCGCATAAAAATATACTAGTATTCTAAATTGATGTATTTTACGTTGTAAAGTTCGCTACTTGTAATATGCAGTTTGCTTTGAATTACTGGAAGACTGCAGTAGGTAGCTAATGTCTGTTGGTCTACCCATTTCTTATTTTAGATATGTATCGTGTCAAAGGACAAGATAGGGTAACAGCCGAATCTGGCTCCTTATTTGATGTAAAAATCAGAACACTGGTAAAATTGTGATTGTTTCTAGTTAAAAAGTTAAAAGTTTAAAACAAGTACTTATTTAGATTCAAAGCTTACATGGAAACCACTAGAGGGTGCAGAAGCAGGACCGATTTTACAGCACATTTTGTTTCGGAAAACATAGAGCACACACTTGTATATTTACCAAATTTATATATTTTATACACTTATACCAGATGCGTGTAAAACTCTCAGATAGACAAGCTTGTGCTCTTTGTTTTCCGGAGAGAAAAGTATCTCAAATATGATGAAATTCCACGAGAATTGAGGAAGATGAAAATTTACAAAAAAAATGAGAAATTTCGAAAATTGGCCTATTTCCTGACCTCACAATGACCTCTGTATATTCTAAATCTTAGAACCAATACTCATTTTGTGGCAGGGACGACAACAGGTTTCTATGGATAAACTGTTGGATCATTCTGAAAGACATCCAAAATCGGGGGCCAAATACTTTTGGGGACCTTTACTAATATTCTATTAAGGTTTTTCCACCCTCACAATTTTAATAGTTCAGAGTACAAAAACTGCATTTATTTTCATTTAATATAGTTAAAATTTACTAATTATTGCCACAAATGTATAGGTCGCCATATTATTTAAGATGGGAGACATAGATAAACAGAAGTATATGTCAACATAAAAAAAAATGTACATTTTTTTGGTATAAATATTATGATAAAAGTTAGGTAGAAACTGGTTTAAATGCATAATTCTGATGCTGAAAGTTCCGATATACTTGCTACTTCTAAGATATAATTTTGAATTGTGTATACCAGGAAAACTATTTTACGTAAGAAGTACAAATGTCTGAATGAAGATACCTAAGAAGGAGTTATTGCCCTTGTCAAAGATAGAATAATTGATTAAAAAGAAAATAAACATTTTTTTAAAATTCTGTTACTTATTAATATTTATAAAATGATTTTGATACAAAGACATTTACTTGCTTACTGATATCCAATGTAGTCAGGCTGTATATATTTGTGCTTATTAGATAAACTACATGAAATAAATTCCGGTGTTGTTTCTGATATATTACAGTGGCTTATCATTACACCTATTGAAAAGCATCCTTATAAAAATTATTGTTCTACTTGCCAATATTTAAATGAATGACAGTTTTTTGTAAAAACCTATGACATCATAAGAGGATGGAAATACCTTAAATTCATACTGTACTGTACGTCTTTGAACTGTTTCTTATCCATTGCATTAATTAAGCATACTATGTCTAATGGAAAGTCTCAGGTCAAGGTTGTTTACAATTAAAAGAAAACTATGTATGTTTTCTTAATACAGTAACTTACTTGTAGCTGTCCAATGAATTATTAAATTTAATTATTTTTAATGATGGACAGATTTTACCTTACTTTACAGTTACATGTAATTTACTGAACTGTTTTTTGCGTAACAAACAATAAAACGTACTAAAATTACAGAAGATGACATCATACTAATGCTTTGATCTGAAAACCTTGTAATAGAGTACGTGTATATTATGTAAGCAATAGACAAAAGGTTTTAAGTAGGTTAAAGACTTCAGAATGTCCATTGTGTGAGAAGAAAGAACTACCGGACCTCCATCAGAACTAACGATCGATCCTTCAACAGTGTTTTTCTTCCCATAGAATGGACAGAATTTGACCTATAATATACATCCTTTTTGAAGGCTATAAAACTACGCAGTGTCTTATGTTATTAGCTCAATAGAGCTGAAGGCTCAAGTGAGCTTTTCTGATTACATTTTGTTCGTTTATCTGTTTGTAGGTCTGTACACTTTTCACATTTTCGACTTCTTTTCGAAAACCACTGGGCGAATAATTTCAATCAAACTTATCACAAAGTATTTTTGGGTGAAGGGGGTTCAAGTTTGCTCAAATAAAGGGCCTATCTTTCTTACAAGGAGATATGTTTTAAAATGCTGAAATATGCTGAAAAACGCTCCGTATTCATATGTCTTTAAAAAATCTGCTTCTCATGAACCACAGGGCCAAAGGAGATAGAACATCTGTGAAAGTTTTCTCACGTTGTGTAATTTAAATTGTTTTCAAATCCTGACCCCTGGAGGTAAAGCAGGGCCACAATGGACGGTCAAAGTTTTAGAAAGGAATATACATGTATCCTGATTGAACCATCATGATTGGTCATATTTGCATGGAAGTATCATCAGGTAGTGTAGAATCAAGTTTGTTCAAATTATGACCCCTGGGGTAGAGTTGAGACCACAATGGACAACCAAATTTTACATAGAATTATATACATATATTTTAAAAGGAGTAATCTTCATCTCAAGAAGAACAAAGTCATGATTTGTCATATTTATATATAGAAACATCCTAATGTAATGTATATGCAGATCGGAGCCATAATGGAAATCAACGTTCACATAGAAATATATAGGAAACTTTTTAGATCTTCTCAAAACCCACTGAGTCAAAGCTTAAACTTATGTGGAAGCATCCTGGGGCAGTGTATACTCTAAGTTGTTCAAATCATGACTCCTGGGGAAAGGGCAAGGCTAAAAAAGGTATTACAAAGGGGGAAATCTAGTAGAACAGAATGGCCAAAGTTACTTAGGTGAGCGAGCTGGCCCATGGACTTTTTGTTTTGATTACTTTTTAAAAGAATAATTAGTAAACAACCCTTCTTTCTTATCAATCAGCAATCATAAGACTTTTGCTTATTTGCACTGTATATGCTTTTATATAGTAATGGCTGATTTGTCATTGCACTTTATTGTACATGCATTTGTGAAATAAAAAAAATCGATCTTTCATTTTGTTGAATAAACTGTACAATGCCTTTTTACCCTGATCAGGAAAGTGTTTTTGAGTCCTGAAAAATTGTCCATAACAGTTAAACATCATATCCAGGTATTTCAATTGATTCATAATATCTATCTCTTGCCCACAATAATATCATTTTTCTGCTAGTTTCAATTTTCCACCATTTCTGAATACAACATTTTTTTTTTCTACATTTACAGTTAAATCCCATTGTACAGTATAAGAATGTGGTACATTTAACATTTGTTAAGCCATTTTGAAAATTAGTGTGATTATTTCTAAATTATAATGAGGATAAATAGTTCACCATTTACACCATTAACCTTTTGTAATGGTCATTCCGGGCTTAATCTAAAAATTGTGATTTACTCAATTATTCCAAATGCTGTCGCAAAAGTATATAAAAGAGATTGAGAAAGATATTAGTTGACCATTACTCCATAAGATACAGTTGTGTTGAAAATGATCGCAAAAGGACTTCTTATTGGCTTGTTGGTTGCTGTTGTAAGCGAAAAGGTGACAGCAGCACCAGATGGTTCGTATTTTTTCTTTCAATTCTGCCTTTAAAATCTGATACCTCTAACTATTGTCATTAGAAAATATTCAACTCAGTCTAACGTTATTTGATAAGCACCAAATGTAAAATTAAGCGGAAAATGATTGGGTAGTATTTTATGTTTTCAAGCATAATATTTCAAGCAAGTAGAAACAGGGTGTGAGTGTCCCGGGCAGTGCCTCCACCTTTTTTTCCAGACATAACTGTGTACATGTACTAAAGTAAATGTTCATCGCAGTTAAGTGAAGGGTAATATGTAGTGTGTTAGGGGAAAAAATAAATTGGTACTGATAGAAAGAAAAATGGACCTTTAAGGTCATACGCAACGTAGTTTGAACTTTATTGGGTTCTTCCATGGAGTTGAAGAGTTCCACTAAATGAAAGACCTATGTTCAATACTTATAATGTCTATATATGGATTTGTACACCTCTCGCCCCCCCCCCCCCCGGATACTACGTGCCTGCAGAGGGAATCATTTTTGACCAGCGTGGCACCGATTACCGGTCGGACATCGACCGGACTTCGTATAGTGTTAACCGATAATCCTACAATGCTCGCCCGGTGACGCTTATGCATCGCACATATTGTTGCAAATCGGTCGACTATGGAACAAATTGTTTGATTGATATTGACCGATGATCGGTCGATGTCTGTTACCCAGCACTCACTCCCGATGAACGATTCAACGGACACTGGACGATGCTCGGCCATACATCGGCCGATCCTTGAAAGATGTGTTAATGATGGGTTGCCGATGAGGAGCGATATAGGCATCGGTGTAAATATCGCTGAATTTTAACTTTAGCGTATCCTCCCTTTGACCCTCATCGATTCGCCCAATGGCCTCAGTCACCGTACGATTACTGTAAACGTATTATATTTGGCTGTGTATTATTTTTAGCGCTTTTGGCGGAAAGCAATATTCGCTAATTCAAGTACAACGCTAAATGCCTCGCACATATACCTATGATACAGAACATTGCGCTAAATCAAATCCGCGCTAACTTGTTCAAAATCCAATTTCCGCCAAATATCGTACGCGCTAAATATAATACATTTACAGTATTATGGGTGTCCGACGGTCGGTAACCACTTCGATATTTTTATTTTAAAAAAAAAGTATTGGTTGCCCATCGTATACCCCAGCGCTAAATGATGTGACTGACACTTAAAGAATATTGAACTTGAAAGAATTATTGTTTTCCTATTTGTCGAAATAGGGCCTGTGTATAAAACACTGCTGCCTCGGCGTAAAACAACAAACATTAACCTCGTTTGCTAACGTGTTCCTGATGGTGTAAGCCTGAGTAAACATTATACTATGTCACAGAACACTCCAAACTTGAAAATACATAGGCGTCAGAACCGGGGAGGGAGTTTAGCCCCCTTTTTTTTTTCCAAAGATAGACTTAGTATAGACATTGAACATTGCGGCGTAGGTTTAGCCCCCCTTCCCCCACTTTCCACAGACCTGTTGTAGTCTAGGTTAAATTAATGTGGAAAGTGGTGTTGTTTGGGAAAAAATTTGAAAGTGAACCTACACCCCCCCATTTTTAGCAAATAGATCACAGTCAAGGTCACACGATCATTGTCTTCAGTGGTTTCAGTCAAGGTCACAAGGTTATTGACCTTGTTGGTATTTGAAAGTGCTTAATTAGTGGAGTAAGCATACCAAATATGAAGTCTCTATCTCCTATGGTTCAAAAGTTATGGCGAAAGTTCGAAAAAGCTACTTTTAGCATATAGGTCAGAGTCAAGGTCACAAGGTGATTGACTTTTAAGTCATTTGAAAGTGCTTAATTAGTGGAGTATGCATACCAAATATTAAGTCTCTATCTCTCACGGTTCAAAAGTTATGGCCAAGGTTAAAGTTGACAACAGACAGACAAACAGACAAACAGATAAGCAGACAAACAGACAGACAAACAGGCAGACAGGACAAAAACAATATACGCCCCGAATAAATTCGGGCGCATAAAAATATAATATAACATTGTTGTGACTTTTGAATATGCTATAGATTAAACTGTGAAGGTCTCTCTTGAACACATGAAATTTTAACGGTAGTATATAAGATATGACATGCCGTATGTGCAAAGAGCTCTTGATTTCTATCCTTAAATTACTAAATTCCGTATTTATTCCTTAGTATTTTAATCTTTTTCTACATCATTCATCAATACAATAGCTATCATTTTCAAATTAGTTTGACAATATAATTTCTTAAACATATACTGTAAACGAATAACGTTTAGCTGTGTATTCTATTTAGCGATTTTGGCAGAAAGCATCTAGTCCGCTAATTAAAGTACATCGCTAAATGTCTTGTATATGAACTTTTATGACTAGTAAATGCAGACAGCCCTAAATCAAATATTCGCTTACTTGCTGAAAATTGAATTTCAGCCAAATATCGTACACGCCAAATGTAATATATTTACAGTTATTTAAAGTTCTCCAGAAGAAATAAAGAAAATTGCAAGCCAACAATGTATATGCATACCATGCATTACATTACGTGTGTACTTACCTTTGGATACAGCATAAATAACGGACACCACCACTAACGTTTTCACAGAGGACATTTTACTAGCAGGAAGTGATATAAAGATGTGTAGATTTCCGAACCTGTCATAGATAAGTTTTTCTTACCTGTACACATCCTATACAACCATGAAATGTTGAACTGAAACTATGATGAAACAAGATGTGTTTGTGAAACACTATGCGCCCGGCGGCAACAAAGTTCTAAAAAGCAATTTTTAGCAAATGGGTCTTAGTCAAGGTCACACATTGTCCTTGGTGTGAGTTGAAAAAGCTAAATTAGTGGAGTATGCATACCAAATGTGAAGTCTCTATCACTCACGGTTCAAAAGTAATGGTGGAAATTTGAAAAAAGCTAATTGTAGCATATAGGTCACAGTCAAGGTCACAAGGTCATTGACCTTGGTGTGAGTTGAAAGTGCTTTATTAGTGGAGTATGCATACCAAATATGAAGTCTCTATCTCTCACGGTTAAAAAGTTATGGCCAAAGTTTGAAAAAGCTATTTTTAGCATAAATGTCACAGTCAAGGTCACAAGGTCATTGACCTTGGTGTCAGTTGAAAGTGCTTAATTAGTGGATTTTTCATACCAAACATGAAGTCTCTATCTCTCACGGTTCAAAAGTTATGGCCAAGGTTATAGTTGACAACAGACAGAAAAACAGATAAACAGACAGACAGGACAAAAACAATATGCGCCCCGAATAAATTCGGGCGCATAAAAAGTTATAACCATACATTGATGCAACACTTCCACATGATATGGGGAGCGGTGGGTTATTAACTTATTTTACTTTTCAAAAAGTAATCAAAAAGAGGTCCTTGGGCCACCTCGCTCACCAGAGTAAAATGAATTTTAAACTATACAACCTAAGAAGGTTTCCACAGAAGAAATTCTATCTTTTCTGAAAGATAGTTTAAAAAAAGATAAAAGAGTTTTGGCCCAGTGGTTCACGAGAAAAAGATTTTTAAAAGATGTCATTAATTTTTCACTAATTTTAATTATATATCCTCGTAAGAACGCATGACCCTTCATTTGAACAAACTTGAATCTCCTTTACCCAGGGATGCTTTGTTGCAAGTTTGATTGAACTTGGTCCAGTGGTTCTTGAGAAAAAGTCAAAAATGTGAAAAGTTTACAAACGGACCGACAGATAATACAAAATATGACAAGAAAAGCTCACTTAAGCCTTCGACTGACGTGAACTTAAAATATACTTTTATAGCCTTAAAAAAATGAAATAAAGGTTATAGGCCAAATACTGTTTATTTTATGGGAAGAAATAAACTATTGAAGGGTCGATCGTAAGTTCTGATGGAGGTCCGGTAGTTCTTTTTTTCTGAAACAATACACAGTTTGAGGTCTTTATCCTACTACAAACCTTTTCTCTATTGCTTTTATTATGTACATGTACTCTCTTAGAACTGTTTCTCTTCCATTGTATCAAAGCATTAATGTGACACTATCTTTTGTTATTTTAATACGTTCTATTGTTTGTTAGACCAAAAACTACATGTAACTATATAATAAATTTAAAAATATGTTCACCATTAAAAATAATGGACGGTGTAACTCATTGGACAGCTACAGGTAAGTTATTGTATTAAGAAAACATACATAATTTTCTTTTAATTTTCTTTTAATTGTAAACAACCTTGACCTGAGACTGTCCAATAAGTAGACATAGTATGCTTAATTAATACAATGGATAAGAAACAGTTCTAAGACACTACAGTATGAATATAAAAGAGCATTTGTGAATTTGACAATATTTATGAAAAGCGGGAGGGTATATAGCAATCGGTATGTCCGTCCGTCCATCCGTCTGTCTGTTACGCTTTGGGGTACCATTCTCTTATCCGCAACTCCTCAAACCACTGAATGAAATTTGATGAAACTTTCACAGAATCTTTATTACATATTGCTATTGTGCACCTCCTATTTTACTATTTGATCCGACACATATTTTTGGTTAACCATAGCAAAACATGGAAACTGCAATTTTATGCATTTGGGAGGCGGGGGTATCATTTAGTGAGCTCATTGCTCACAGTACCTCTAGTTTATAAGTTAAATTGGTTGAAAATTACAAATGAAAATATAGACACTTATTGAATATTTTAAATAAAAAATATTCTAAATATTTATGATAGAGACTCTATGGCAGTTGCCATAGAAATTGATGTTCGGAAATGCGGGGGAGACATCAGCGCGTTTATTATCATTATACCCCCGAATGAAAAGCGGGAGGATATATGGTAATCGGGATGTCCGTCAATCTGTTACGCTTTGGGGTACCTTTCTCTTATCCACAGCTCTTCTTTTACTGCTGAATGAAATTTAATGAGACCTTCACAGAATCTTTGTTAATAGTGCCATTGTGCACCTCCTATTTTACTTTTTGATCGGACACATATTTTGGGTTTGTATTATTGACACAGGCTGGGGAAAAATGCATTTGGTTACTGGTTTTCCAATGGCGTAAGAAATTCAAGAAAAATAAAAATTCCATGGACGTTGATTGAAGGTGTGACAGCTTTTTGTCTGTCTGTAAACTCTGTTTTAAGTGTTCAACCCCTAGACAAATTAAAAGCGTTAATGGACGTTGTCGGCTGGCGAACTGTTCTTGACATTGCTACTGAAATTGGAAAGATGGGGAGTATTTTGAAATATGCGTGAAAATGAAGATAAGTCGATGTGAAATGATACCCAGGCTTTTCTTGAGAAGAAAAAAAATGGCGAAAGGGAAGCATTTTGTAGAATTACGTATTGGAATTGGCCATTAGGGTTAGATGCACCTGTTACGTTACGTTACGTGACATACCTTTACGTCGATGTCTCCCCCGGGTTTTACAACTAAGCTTATGTGACCTTATTGGTAATTGGAACGTGGTGAAATTTTTCAATATTGTTGCATTATAACTTAATATTATAAATATGCCTATTGTTTGCTTTCATCAAATCACAATTAGATTTTAGAAAGAAATCCCACGAAGTTTTGGATTAGCTCTCGTGTACAGCCCTACTCTCAAATTGTTGTCAGTATAATATATCTTTTTATTACGTTCTTTTTTCCATATTTTAACCTTGGACTTATGAAAAAAGATTACTTGGTTTTTTTACTAAATTAATATCATAAAATGAAATACCATTTGAGCGACATTTATTCACGACTATTTTTAACTGGACAATACAACACATGCGGTCTTTGAGGATGGTCTAGGATGTGTTTCATCTTGGAAAAAAAAGAAAGAAAAGAAAATTTACTATTTATAATGACACTTTAAAAACTATACATGTAGTAGTATTTAAAATTCTATGCTACAAACGTGGCAAAATGTATTCAAGTGCTTACCTTATTTTCTTTGGCCCATCAAACTGCATTGTGTAGTGAGGACTCGAAGAGCTTGGGTCAGCTTTGTGTAATTTTCGTTGGAGGAACACGAGGAGGGTACGGACCTCAGGCAAGTCTGTGCCCTTCTGGAGATTCTGTCAGGTGTGGCAAATAAAACAGAAACTACTTACTGATGAACTTTGTCTTGTGTCACCAAACTGCTCAAAAGATTACTTACAAAAAAACAAAATTGGATAATTTTTAAAGAAGATCTTTAGCACATTGTAGTTACACTGTGTGTTCAATGTTCAGAAAGTCTGTCCCGTTACAAGCAGTTATTGAAATGTCTCGTGTTGGATTCAGAAACTGGCAAAAAACATGGTGTAGCATATTCTATTGTTTATCTGAAGATGTTGAAATTCTTACTCAAATTTGTTAAATGATTCAGAACAATGGAATCTGATTTCTGAAGAATTGTATCTTTATGCATTACATTTCAAGTTATATACTCTAGGAGCCTCTATACCCCAAAGCTGTCTTGGTTACTTGAGGTACAAGACTGACAGTCTGTATTGTTATACTGTTCAATAGGCACCGTCCTTTGGTGCCCCAAGTAGTCAGGTCAACAAATTAAGTTTTCCTCCTACAAGCTGTCTTGGTTGCTTGGGGTACAAGACCGAGCAACCTGGTTTTTCATTTTTTCCAGACTGCTCAATAGTCATCGTCCTTTGGTACCTTATGCTACCAGGCCAACAAAATATATATACTTTTTGTGATAATATGATTAATAATATGATTACATGTACTTGTTTGCTTTCATCAACCTGGTCATTGCAGTATAAAGGAGCTTGTATTTTATTTTATATTCTTTCTTCATATTATTATTATATTATATATAATGCTTATATTTCATTGTGAACTATATCAGTATTTCAAATCTAAGAACTTTGAAACACGTGAAGATCAAGTCAATTTTGCATTGTTATAATCATGATTATATTGTTTGTTTCTTAACTGTATATGCGCCCAGAGGGCCCTTGATTGGTGAATAAATAAAATATTCATGAAGAAGAATTATTGTAAACATAATAGTAAATTAAAGGACTAACGGACAATAATATATTATACATTCATTGACTGAGTTCAAGGGCAACATGCTTTTTGTGGTGTGTTCCCATTAATTCGCCTTAACTGTGAAATTCAGGTAAGAAAAAGTTAAAAAAGTACTAAGGCGAAATGGGAATTTTGGTATTTGTTAATATTATCACTGGGTTGATATTAAAATTTTAATATCAAATTTTTTGAGATTGAATTTAATAGGAATTTATGAATACAGTGAATGAAATAATACATTTTGCTGAATATATTAAATCTTCATCACCTTAATTCACCTTAGAGCTTACTAAGGCGAAATGGGTAGGCTAAATTTTACAGTTAAGATGGAAACAAACCCTTTTTGTCGGGCTCAAGAACCAAACTGTCTGCCTGAGAACGGCCTCAGGCAGACAGTTTGGTTCGAGGGTCGACAAAACGCCTTTTGCCCAAGATAGAATTGACCTTATCAATGACCTTTGACGTTATTTTTCAATATAAACAAGATGTGTTTGTGAAACACTATGCGCCCGGCGGCACCAAAGTTCTAAAAAGCAATTTTTAGCAAATAGATCACAGTCAAGGTCACACGATCATTGTCTCTTTCAGAATGCACATGTGTTTGTACAATAACTGCTACAATATTGAGGATGGACTTTTGTTTCATTTCATAGCAACAATGGTCTAAAAATAGATTACTCGAATAAATGAGAAAATGTAGATTATTGCACCTTTTCAGGCACTTTTTAGATGTCGTTGCTGATAACTTGGTAAGTATATTGTAAAATTTGAGATGTTAATATCAATAGCTTGACACCTTTAGAAGGTGTGGACAATGGTTGAGGGGTTTCCCATTTCTATTTTTAGTATCAGGTGGCGAAACATAGATATGACTCTAAATATTAGGAAAAATGGCAGTTTTATGCTAATTTGAATCTTCGTAGAATATGTCCTTAGAAATATAAAGCTTTCTACAATATGCCTACAAAATGAACACTAGTGTTTGTTCAATAATTGCTACAGTATTGAGGAAGGACTTTTGTTTCTTTTTAAAGCAACAAGGTCTAAAAAAAGAGTTCTTGAATAATCAAGAAAATGTAGATTATTGCACTTTTTCTGGCACTATGTAGATGGCATACCTGCATAATTAGGAAGTATATTGTAAAATTTGAGATGTTATTGACAGTAGCTGGCCACAACTAGCTAGTGTGGACAAAAGTTGAGGGTGGGTTCCTATCTCTATTTTTAGTATCACGTGGCGAAATATAGATAATTACTCCATTTATAGAAAAAACTTAAAAAATCTTTTCAATTGTTCTGTAAACTAATTCCTGATTGTCCTAATTCTAGTCTTTGACAATGTACGTACCTGTATTTTCATCTACAAGTTTATTTTGTCCAAAGACTTTAAATTTTTTAGACGAAGACTCAAAGAGGGTATTCTATATGGCAGTTTCTGTGGTCTGCATATTTGTTATAATAGTCACCATATTTCGAGAACCTTTTGTCATTTTTTTTTCAAAGTCACAGAGTATCTAAGGACTTTTGTTAATACCAAACATAAGGATTTTCTCTTTAAAAAAGAGGAGATACTAGGGAATCTAATCTCTAATAACAAGATCTTGTTAAAATGCCATTTCACTGATCAGTTACAGGGTTATTCTCAGATGACTGTTGAAGCCGTCTGGTCTCTTGTATAAGAAGGTACGGTTTGAGCTTTATTGTGCCCTAAAAAAATAATGTTCTAAAAAAGTTGTGAAATTGGCTTTAACAATAATTGAATAGATAAATATGATAGATCATTAAAGAATATGACACGAAGGGGGGTCGTTCTGGATATATGACGTCATTAATTTGGTACACTTCTAAGTTTAATGCAGAAAAGCCTAAAAATAACTCGTTTCTGTGCTGATTTTCCTTTACCTACCGTCACCCTCTTTAAGTTTTGGATATATTATGTAAACTGCTATGAAAAATAACATACTGGGTTTCTCAAAATCTTTCTCGGCGAGAGTGGCAGAGTATGTTTTCTGAAAGAAAATATTCCACTGAAAATTGATGTCTTCTGCAACTTTTTAAGAAAATACGGGAAAATACACAAGTTAATGACGTCACATTTAGCATTTAGGAGGACATATGAGAAAAACGATTTGTGTATTTTTACTGCAGGGAATTCTAGAGTGAATTTTGATTTTATATATCACTTTCATATTTTAGAAAAATATAGGGCTTATTTTGTATTGAAACTATACCTTGTTCTTTGTTTTTATAAATAGAACTGGAAGTCCTCATTGATTTCGCATATTTCAAATATAAATAGAACTGAAAATCATCATGGTTTTTATGCTTGTTAGTTAATGGTTACTACCGGTATTACATATAGTTTATACTTATCAGTCACATGAGTATTTTACTAGGAAAATTTTATTATACACATGATGACTGCAAATTTTCAACTACTGTTCACGGTAGCTCAGTCGGTAGAGCGCTCGCTCCGTGATCGGGAAGTCGAGAGTTCGTATCTCGGCCGCGACTGACCCAGTCGATAAAATTGGTAGCAACTGTTCCTTCGCCATGCGCTCGTCACTTTGAAGTGAAAGTTGCGGGTCCTTCGGATAAGGTATTAAAAACCGAGGCCCCGTGTCAGCGGCAGGCGTTGGAACGATACAGGTCCCTCATTGCTCAATGGCCCTAAGTGCAGAGTAAAGGTCAAAATTTGAAGCCCTTTACCGGCATACGGTGACGTCTCCATATGAGTGAAAAATTCTCGAGAGGGACGTAAAACAACATACAATCAATCAATGAATTGTCAACTTCCTGTATTAATAAAGCAATATACAATGTACATGTACATATACATACCCTTATCACCTACATATGTGTGTTGTTGTTTTTTTTGCACAGTTAATTCGTTGTTCTTCTTCCTTTGAAATTTGTTAAAACGAGGCAAGCAATTGACAAACAAGTTGATGAAACAAGCATATGTACACTCTCATTTGAAGTTATCATTTCGCAAGTTAAATGGTTGATGCAATGACTGCAGGTAAATACAACTGATCATTAAGTCAAATGCTGACTGACGTTTTTCATACTAATTGTTGGGTCATTATTTACACACTGAATTGTCTACGGATTTTTGGGGTTATTTCATGACAAGGAGTACACTGTAGATGTGACCAGTCAGGATACTCACTCCTACATGACATTTAATCCAATGTTTTGGGAGGTCTTTGTTTGCTCTGCACCCAATTTGCATTGTCTAAATAGAATTTGAGCTTGAATATAAGTTGTCTTCTCACCATATATTATTTCGTTTTCATCATTCATCTAGTCTACAAATTTTCCATCAAATTTATACTCATTTTGTGGCAGGGGTGACAAGAAGCTTTTATGGATAAACATTTGCATCATTCTGCAAGACATCTAAAATCAGGTGCCAAGAAGTGTCTTATCCTATCTTGTCCTTTTTAAATTCTACCTCATACATTAAGACGAATCAAAGGTTTATTTTTGTGCTAAAAAAAGGAATGAGAATTCCCTCAAAACATTTTAAATTTAGTAATTTCTTTCTAGTGCTTGACAGTGACATTATGTTTCTAATAAAGAGTATTCAAATTTTCTATCAATGTCTAAAACAGTGCAAAAATCTATATTTTCTTAATACCCCAATGAATCTACTTTTAGACAACTGTTGTGATATTCTTGTTCATGACATATTGTATACAGCAGTATATTTCGTAAATATGTTTATCAATGAAGCTCCTTTAATGGAAAATTGTTATTTTTCTTCTTTCGAAGTTTCCACATATGTGTGGATGTGCTGTAAATGGAAAAGAGAGCCCCCGTTGAGATAGTGTGCATTTCACTAAATAGTTTGGAAGTATTTGTCAGTCACACAACGTCTACCGTAAATCTGGAAATTTTTACGTCGATTTTATTTTGCGAATTCGGGTCAAAATAGTGCGTATTTATTTTTACATGTACGATTCAAAATTCTGCGAATAACCACTCCTTTGTTAACATTTTCGTATTTGTAATTTATTTTTCAGAAAAATAATTTTGTGAATGCAATGAACTCGCAAGTTTGCTAAAAATTTACAGCAAAAATTTCCAGACTGACAATATAACATTTATTTTTCTTTCCAACATTGCCTGAAAAGGTACAATAAACCATATTTTCTCGATTATTCGAGGAATCGTTTTAGACCATTGTTGCTATAAATAGAAACAAGAGTCATCCTAAATATTGTAGCATTTAATGTACAAACAAGTGTTCATTTCGAAGGCATATTGTTGAAAGCTTTATATTTAAGACATTTTCTAGGAAGATTCAAATTAGCAAAAAACTGCCATTTTTTCCTAATATTTAGAGACAAATCTTTATTTTCCCACTTGATACTAAAAATAGAATTGGGAAACCCCCTCAACCATTGTCAACACCTGCTAAAGGTGTCAAGCTATTGTCATTAACATCTCAAATTTTACAATATACTTACCAAATAATTAGCAATGACATCTATAAAGTGCCTGAAAAGGTGCAATAATCCCAATCGTCCGTGGTTAGAGAGATACGAACCTGTTTCTTACAGAATACAGACTAGGAGTGGAAATGAAAGCCAATTTCGCGATATGGTCAGGAGATGTAATAATGTTCAAGTCAGGTATATTTTGAAAATAGTAAATTTTTTAATGCATAAATTTATATCACGTCTTCATAAAATGCTACCAATGTTTAAAAAGAAAAATAAATGATGGCTGTTATTGAAATTAAAATAAATCAATTTTTTAATGACCATCCGCCACCCACATTCAAATTCAACGGAAAAGAACAATAATATCAGTGCAGCAGATTCTGAAGATTTTGTTTCCTAATTCCTCTGATAAATTATTTCAGTGTATATGCTGACATAGTCATTAATCACATGACTGATGTTCATCACCATGGTTACGGTACCGGACACTCGGTTTATCACGGAGAACAACGAACTTACCCGACTGTTCCCTATGGCGGATGGGATTTTCACGACTCACTTCATTGCCATACGAAAGATATTAACATAGAATCTTATTCCAATGCAGAGGAAGTTCGGAACTGTCAATTAGAGGGAAGGGCAGACATAAACCACGGAAAACCTTTTGTCCAGGATACAATTGTCGATTTTCTAAATAAATTGATAGATCTTGGAGTTTCGGGATTTCGAATCAGCAATGCAAAATACATGTGGCCTGAACAACTCAAGTCAATATTTGACAGACTGAAGGATGTAAAATCGGTAAATGACGATACGGTTCGACCTTTCCTTTATCACGAATTTGATGTCAAACCGGGAGACGCTTTACAGATGTCGGAGTATTTCAGTATAGGCAGAGTTGAGTTTGAAAACTACGGGGTTACTATGACAGATCTCATAAGGTAACCTCATTGTCAATACTTTGTGATGGTTTATAAATTTTCTAAGTATATTCACATATTTTCTTTATCACTTCACCTCGAATAGAAATCGCAGCTTGAAGACTTTCCATTCGAACTGGGGAACATCACGTGGAATGCCGTCTCCAAGCAACTTGGTGACGTTTATTGATGACCAAGTAAAACAGAGAGATATTACACGTATGTCAAATACCTCACAACAAAATCATGAATTGATAAGAAATCGCTGTCTTTTGAATAATGATTTTTTAATACAAACTTCGCCCATAAAACATTAAATATTTCTCCATCACAGACCCAGTATTTACTAATAGCGACCGGAGAATGTACGAGGTTCTCAATGTCCTGCTGCTGGCCTATCCTTACGGAATCCCTCGTGTGTTTAGTGGATACTCGTATAATTAGTAAGTAGACATAGAAAAAGTTATCCGTTAGAGACCAACAGACAGACAGACAAAGAGAGAAAAGTGTATTATCTCAAATATTATTTATGGTTTCGCATTTTCTGTTTATTCATTCTTAAACACTTATAAAGCGTTAGATTTACCAAAGCTATTTAATAATATTTAAAATATGTAAATACATGTACTAAACATAAATTATCTTTCGTAGTGTTTGGGATGGGCCTCCTCACAATAGAGATATGACGACGGCAGATGTCATTATTAATGCTAATGGAGATTGCACAGGAGGATGGGTATGATTTTCTCGATTGTTTAAGCCAAGCAAGTATATTATATTTATTTATTTGTTTATTTCAAATAATGCATAGCCTTTTGTTGTCAATTAGCTTTCTGACATCATTTGCAGTCATGTGAACATCGACTGAATGCATTGTATAAAATGGTAAAATTCAGAGAAGCTGTCAGTGGTGCCAGTGTTCACAACTGGTGGACAAACAATGCAAATCAGATTGCCTTTTCTCTTGGATCTAAAGGTTTCGTAGCAATAAATGCTGAATCGAGCTATAACCTGGACACTTATTTACAGACAGGCCTTCAGGCAGGCACATATTGTGACGTCATATCCGGTAGTCATAACTTTTGTTCAGGAATACGAATAACAGTACGTTCGGATGGAAAGGCTCGAATTACAATTCCTCAGAATGCTCACTCTGCTGTGATAGCTATTCACGCAAGTAAGATTCAATTTATATCTTTTTTTCTTCAAACATTTTTTAGGGTAATTTATTTAACTTTTTTTCTGCTTTTATAATTTTAGATGCAATGTATACTGGGAAATGATAGGAAAAGGATAAGGAAATGCATTGGTTACAGGAATTGGTTTAGAGAAACACAACGTCACTATACTGTACAAATTGCTTTCTGAACAGTATAAAGTTGAAATAAAAATATTTTAAGTCATTGTCTTTGATGATATCACTTAATACTTATGTAGTAAAATATCTAGATTATACCACATCTATAAACAAGCAAATATAAGGATTTGCGGTCCGAAGATTTCGGTGTTTTAGAGGTTGGGATGCAAAAATTTATAGTATTTTGTAACTCTTTTGTTTGCAGCTGCAAGTTCAAGTCAAAAGTGATATACTTTCTGAAAGATGTTGCCTTCTTCTTCTAGTGGCCAAGAGTTGACCTGTAATACCAAAGTGATGTTCACTCCGTCCTAGCTTATGTCGTATTAATAAGATTTTATGCAAAAGTCAATATCATAAATTTCCAATGTCTTTGCTTACAAAACAATACTATTCAAATTGAAATTCAATTTTAATGACATGCAGTTGGTCACATGATCTGACTTTCTTGCGTATGGAAAACAAACTGCACAGCCATTTGTAAAGTTTAGATTGTGACGTCACATGACGTCTTATCACGCATTCTCTGTAACCACCAAAAAATCTTGGAAACGACATGTCTCGGATTTTGATGAAATTTTCACCATAGGTGTGTCTTGGTACAAAACTAGTAAATATGGTGTCGGAAGTTCCACACGTGCACTTGGTTGCCATGGAGACGGATCCATTGAATTCGGCCATTTTTGGCCCATTTTGACTAAATGAAAACATGAAAATTGAGGAAATGTAAATGAATATTTATCGGTATCTAATACACTCTTACAAAAATCATTGGATCATATGAAAACGTGAATTTTTAAAGTACACAGGGCATATAATTGTTTATTCTAGAAATATTCCTCCTGTAAGAAAAAGGTCAGTCAAACTGACATGGTTTCTCAAAATTTGAAAAATGGGGAAATTGGAATTTTTTGAGAACTTTGAGGTTAAATAAGAAAAATTGTCCGCGGAAATTTCCCAAATCTTATGTGTGTTGGTATACTTGGGAATAAGTAGTGTCATCTCATGAAAGAACATAGGTGGGCTTTTGATCTTAATTTTAGTAACGTGTATCTATAAATAGATATATTTTAGAAAAATGTGAAAAATCATATTTTGGCAAAGTTTTAATTGTCATTGCTGCATAATTAGAAAGTATTTTGTAAAATTTGAGATTTTAATGACAAGAGCTGGACGCCACTAGCTGGTATGGATAATGGTTGAGGGGAATTCCCATTTCTATTTTTAGTATCAGGTGGCAACATATAGATATGTTTCTTAATATTAAGAAAAATGGCATTTTTGTTCTAATAGGAAGCTTCATATACGGGGGGGGGGGGGGGGGGGGGTAATAGGCACTTCTTCAGAGGACACCCGATAGACAGGACACATTTCCCAGCGCTCACTATTTCTTTTTCTATATAACTGGTTAGAAACTTCAAATTAAACATTCAACAATTATATGTAAATATCTAGTGTTTAGTATTGCGGTTGTGCTTGTTGTAAAATGGTTTTTATCTCTGAGCCTTTCATTTTCCTATGCTTTATACTGAAGGTCATTTTTATTGTAAACACTTTTATTGTCAAGTTGAATTGAAGTTGAATAATGATTTTAAAATTACTAAGGCAAATTACCATAAACAATTTTATATGGACTTGGATTGGCACTGTTATGTGAAGCAGTTCAAGCCTGACATAATCATTATCATTGTTACAACCAGATCGAGTAAAATGTATGATCCTCTCCCCTATAGGAGACGACTAAGATTGGACTCCAGCTTGCGACTTGAGATGATCCATCAATCTAAAATTCAGCTGAGTGATTTCTGCATACATAATTATAATTATTCTATGAAGAGGCAAATTATTCAAATCCAAATATAAAGGGCTTTGCATTTGAATAATATATACAAAATTTAATGTGAGTTGAAATTTGGTCATTCTGACCTCTACTGAAGAACAAATTAAATAAAGGATTTCTGGTTGTAATAAAAATTAGTCACTAATGGTATCCATAAAAATTAAAATCTGGGACTTGAACCCTTTACGTATTTGGGAATGGGCAAAGAGTTATCTGCTCACCATTGCTGTGGGCATCATTTGTTCATGGGCAAAGGGTTTTATTCTTGTATTTGATAATGCTATGCATTTCCAGCATCTTAAATTTTTTCTAAGTATTTATGCAGAATTGCAGACACTATAAGATTAATAGAAAAATGTGATGGACCAGGATAGAACCCAAGGCAGGCCCCCTGAATCTCCAGTCAGGTGCTCTACTACTACTAACTCAGTCTATACTCATATCCAGTCACTGGTGGCCAAGTCCAACTCCCTGCCACAATTCACCCTTAAAGTCTTTGCCCCTGAAGACACCAACTCAGAGTTTCTTTCTTCACCGTACTTTCACCTGTCACTCCAACATCAAGGCACAGGTACCAAAAGTTATAGGAGGAGAGAAAGATATGATGGATCAGAATGAGATATAACTCAAAATTTGAAGTCCTTCAACGGCATACGGTGACGTCTCCATTTGAGTGAAAAATTCTCTAGAGGGACGTTAAACAATAAACAATCAATCAATCAATCCTCCTCCTCCTATATGGTTATAATGACAAAATTCATACTTTGCCCTGGGAGACACTAAATAAAATAGGATGTACACAATGGCGCTATGTAATAAAGATTCAGGAGTTGTGGATAAGAGATGGGTGCCTGTAATATTATAGATTGAACGGCAGTGTCAATGTTTTGCTCTGGAAAACCAGTAATAATTGTCGGAAGTAAAAGTAAAATAGGGGTGCCTAATGACACTTTGTAATAACAAAGATTCTGTGATTTCAAGTATCATTTGGTTGCGGATAATAAATGCGGACGTGCATACAGATGGACGTACTTACTCTCCCCCTTTTCCAGCAGGGGTATAATAAAGACCTTAAAGCAATCATCTTAAAAGTTCATCAATACAGGGAGCACTGATCTTTCCATTAGCGACAATTTTTTCTGATTTTTGTCGAAGATTATGCCACACGTATGGCGAAACTTGAAAAAGATTTCAACACAAGGTAAGAATGGTTTTAGTGTTTTAGAAATTAAAGATCTGATAGAAATTTTCGTGTTTCGAATTATTCTGTATCGTATTGTTTTCATTGGAATATTACAATTATCGTGTGTGTATAATGAAATTCGAAATTTTTCTTGAACCATCGCTAAGTCATTCAAACCTAACGGTCAACATTGCATGACGACGGGTGTTATCACAAAAAAAAAATTGACTGTGTAAAGTGTATGAGCGCACAACACAGGGGCTTGCTCCATGCATGTAAATAAAAACGAGGCGTAGTGGTAGTTAACAATGGTGAAAATTTTTAACTGCATGTAGTATTTATATACATGTAATATGACAACGTCATGCACCGATATAGAAGGGAATGAAGGTCCTAGCAATAAGGGTCTGAAACTCATCTAGAGTAAAATTACAAAGCAAAGAAATCCTATACTAGTACTCTGAACAACACCTGCTTGATTAGGACATTGATATGTACATTTAGAAAATTAGTCAAGATTATTTCTTAACGGGGTTATAATGAGGAAAACTAATTTACCTTTTACGTGACCTTTTGTAATGGTCATTCCGGGCTTAATTTCAATAAATTTTAAACGCAATCTGCAGTCATAAAAGTATATAAAAGAGATTGAGAAAGGCGCTAGTTGACCATTACTTCGCAGCGTACAATTGTTTTGAAAATGTTCGCCAAAGGACTTCTTATTGGCTTGTTGATTGCTGTTGTAAGCGAGGTGACAGCAGCACCAAGTGGTTTGTATTTTAAAAAAAGAATTATGCCTTTAAAATCTTATACCACTAATTTCCGTCATAAGAAAATATCAGACCAAACATTTGCAATTCTATTCACAAAGAATGCTTCGACAATTTTTTCCCCTAACTTTTTGGTGAAAGATAGTATGGACTAACTCGGTTTTTTTTTTTTATTAGAAGTTAATTTCGTTTGATATTATAAGCAAAACAATCAAAATTGTTTGGACGTCTTCGGTAGTGTTTTTATAACTAACTCAAGCGAGTAAAAATCTATTATTTGTTTTTTTAAAGTTGATTCAAATGATTTACTAGTACTCTAAACACACTTTGAATTTTTTTCAAGGAGCGAAATTTTAGCTCTACTGGTCAGAGACCAGAAAAGCTTATGCGATTGAAATTTGCGTCCACCGTCCGTCCGTCTGTCTGTCTGTAATGAATTTTTCAAAATGCTACTCCTCCTACAGTTTTGGTCTGATTTCAATATAACTTTGCACACAAGTAGACTATAATAAGATATATAATTCTGTATATCGGATTTTAATTTCGATGAACGGTGTTGCGGTGATTACTAAAAATAGATAATTCTATGAAATACTTTCAAAATGCTTCTCCTCTTACAGTTTTGGTCTGATTTTAATATAAGTTGGCACACAAGTAGACTGCACTACGATAAATACATACATGTAATTCCCTTTATTGCATTGGTTTTCATTTTGATGGATGATGTTGCCATGGTTACTAAAAAAGGAAAGTTCTGTAAAATTCTTTTAATGACCTTTTCTACACCAGTGCAAAATGTTTTTAGACATCGAGAAAAATTTATTGTATGAAGGTGTTAATATTGAGCATTTCTGCTTAATTTTCACTCTATGGTGCGTGGCAATTACCCCTGGGAAAAATATCCAAATACAACACAGTATCAGTGAATAGAAATCACTGTGGTTTACTTCCAAAGAGAAAATACCTGTTTATAACATGTTCAATAAATGAATCTCTAAGTCTTTTAAAATGTAAAGAATATTTGCATTGATTAAAAATTAAGTAATATACTGAAAATTAATTTTTAAAAGAATTAAGATCAAAGGGCACATCTCTCTACTAGCAGAAAAATAACATAGAATCAGAACTCTTTAGTGTTCAGTGTAGAGAGGGTTCTTAAGTTCCTTAATAATAGATAAAAATTTTCAAGCTTTTGTCATTGAAGTATTGCTCCTTAAACATGTTTGCTCACAAAATTATGCATTTGAACCAGTTTTTACATAATATTAATAATACTATTTTAAAATAATCTACGATTTTTGTTGACATACACTTCTATTTATATATGTCTCCCGTCTTAAATAATATGGTGATCTAGGAATTTTTTTGCGATAGTTGGTAAATTTAAACTATAATAAATGAAAATAAATGCAGATTTTGTACTTTGAACCATTAAAATTGTGAGGGTAGAAAAACCTTTACAATGTATTTTGTTTTGAAAGGCTGTTACATAAAGGATTCTTGAATTTTTTACTACATGCCCTACGTATATATTTCTAAACGAGGTAAATTATTGACAATTTAAACAAGTTGATGAAACAAGAATATTAGCAGTCTCCTTTAAAGTCATCAAATTGTAAGTTCTATGGTCGATACAGCGACGTCAGCAAATACACTTTATGATTGAGTCAAATACTGACTGACGTTCTTCATACTGATTGTTAGTCCATTAGTTACACACTGAATTGTCAACGGATTCTACCTTTATTTCCCGAACATGACAAAAACCATACAGCGAATGTGACCGGTCGGCAGTGGATGCTCACTCCTCCATTGCACCTGATCCAACCTCTGATGTTTTCGTGGTCTGTGTTTTCCTGCTCCTATTTTGTAATTTTTAATGGGCTTTTGAGCCTGAATACTGTTCATTATCTCCATATACCGGTATTTCATCGACTTGCATTTTGTATGCCCTTCAAAATATTAAAAAATTAACTTCTATTTCAACAATATTTATTCACATTTTTTTTATTTGACAGTGCAACACGTTGTCTTTGAGAATTGTCTAAAATGTGTTTCGTCTGAAAAAAAAATTGATGAAATAACCATTTAAAAAAAAAAAATACTAGTATTTAAAATGTCATGTAATGAGCAAACATGGCAGAGTGCATTCCATTGTTTTACCTTATTTTTTGTTGCCTCGGATACTGCACTGCATTAAGATGATTTGTAGTGATTTGGTCTGATTTATGTAACTTCTGTTGGAGGAACAAGAGGAGGCTATGGACCTAAAGCAAGTCTGTGCCCTTCTTGAGATTCTGTCAAGAGTAAACCAGGATCGACTTACTAAATGGACCTTGTCTTGTATCACCAAACTGCTCAAAAGATTACTTACAGAAAAAAAATGGTGGGGTTGGGTCATTCTCTTTAAAAATAAAATATAAATAAAAGTAATTATGTTGCATCGTGAGTCATGCATGAAGTCCATATCATTATAACTACTAAGATGCCAACTACGACATTTCTACAAATGTGTACTTCACCCGCAAATTTGTGGCAAATCAGACATGTCGTCAAGTGCGAGACGTCCCATAAATGGCGCTAATTCCATTACTATTGATTCGCAGGGAATCGCCTGTCGAGCACAACCTAAAACAAACAGTTAAGACTTGTAGCAACACACCATGAAACCAGAAGTCTCTGTCGAGATTGTAGCTCTACTGGGTTGCACTTATAACAAAGGAAAAGTAGCACTTTGCAACAGCAATAAATAAAATTATGATCCATGATCTAATCTCTTTATTTTCATTTATTATAGTTTAAATTTACCAACTATCGCAAAAAATTCCTAGATCACCATATTATTTAAGACGGGAGACATATATAAATAGAACAGCTTTATGGGTAGTATGTTGCACTGTTTTAATCGCAACTTATTGTACTTAAACTTGTGCATTGTACATGAACTTTGAATGAAAAAGGAAGGGGGGGGGGGCTCGCAAAACTGTATTGCTTTTTCCTTTTGAGTTTAAAAAACTAATTCACCAACCATAATCATGAAATTCCTTATTTACCAACGGGATCAATTTAAATTAGCCGTAAACATGAATTATATTTTTTGGAGAGTCGGTTGAATAAAAAAGATCTTTTTTCTACACATCGATAGGAAGTGAATCTAGTTATTTAGCTCGCGCAAGAACATTGATTTTTCAATAATGAAACTAGTTCCGTTTTAGAATACTATAAAGATAAACTTAGTGTAATTTAACTAAAACCAGGAAGTGTATCGTATGTAGCCGAGCGTAAACAAGGTCTGTGATCGTCTGATTGGAATCAACTGAGAAGGTAAGGGGGCTAGGGGTCTCACCATATTTTACCTTTCTCGGGGTTTTGTTAGAAAAAAAGAAAATGAACTCTGAAACTGAATGCGGGATTATGGTAGGTTAGCGCGATCTTTCATTAATGACAATTCTGAATAGATTAAGACGTATTTGGTATTATGACCTACTTCTTGTGATGTTGACATAACCACGTGAAAGCCTTAGGAATGGTCAGATTTTTTTAATTTAATCTAATAATTAATAAAAAGTTAGTCCAAAATTGTATACGACAGAACAAATCGTTGACATGCATAAAATATATATTATCATAGCTGTATGAATTTGATCTCAAATAAAAGGTTAAAAAAAAATTAGAAATCTGTATATATAGTCTAATCAGTAATTTGTTCAGACACCAATGGTTCCAAATATGACAAAATATGGAGAGAAAAAAGGGGGAGGGGTATGGCAAGCAAAAAAGAAGTGAAAAAAACTGCATTGCCAAACTTTAAAAATATTCTATTACAGGAGGGAGGGTGGGGTTAAAAAATAACATTTAATTTACCAAAAACTATCTTGTGGAAAAAGGAAAAGGGATAAAATTAGAATACTGAAACTAACTGTGAAAGGGGATGCATGAAAATGTCCATTCTTCTTCATTTGGCCTTGATAGTTGATATTCAGCATGTTCAAGATTTTAAAAATCAAGTAAAATGGTTGCATTTGTTAGGACTTTATTTAATACCTGAATGGCCTGCATGGGTATATTGAACCATTCATAGCATACCTTATTTCAACAGTTTTATTGAATTTCACATAACATTTAAATGATCTTCCAATCAGAGAATATTTGAAATGTCCTCTTGATAAACACTGCAGTGCAAGAAAGGAGTTCAGTTAATTCTTTGAGACTTGTATTAGATATGTACTAGGGATGGGTATCACCAAAAATTTCATATCGCGATAAATCATGATTTTTTCCCAAAATATCACAACAATATCATAATATTTTTACAAGCAAATTTTGCAATGATTCTAAATGAATAGTCAATATTTATTTTAAAAATATGCTCGAAAAACAAAATTTTTGATGTTTTTATGTGTACATTAAACATTAATCATGTTTGGATGGTAAGATGCTGTTCTTATTTCACCTTTGACAACATTTTAAAGACTTTCTGGAATTGTAATTTGAAAGACTGAACAAATAAATGAATAATTTCAGGACTTTATATATACCTAAATACCAGTATTTAGGTCTCCGTATCATGATACATATCATGCAAAATAAAAAAAATTGTGATATACCCGATAAAAATGCACATCCCTAATATGTACTTGTATATCTAATATAATTGTTAATAATTGAACATTTAATTTAAAAGTTGTTTAAATTATAATCCACGCCATAGACAGATTATAGAAGACTAATTGTACAATTTGTCAAATCAATGATTTATTTTTATGATTTTTCTTCAAATTAATTAAAATGGTCACAATTTCAAACACTTCTCACCCTTTCTAATGTTATACTTTTCATGATAATTGTAATATAAAGATTGGCTATGTAGGTTTGTGATTTGCATTTGCCAAACTCTGTACATTATACACTGTAAGTTAGTTTGCACAGAAATTTTGCAGTAGGGCGAATTTTTTCAATACATCTAATCAATTTAAAAATTTGTTACATGGTTCTAATGTCTTTCTTTGAATTTTCTAGCATTACAATGTGGGATACTCAAGACTTGATGTAATGGCACAGACCAGTACGGGAACATCAGCGTCACGCATCAGCGAGGCATTCAGCTTCCTCAAGGAATACCAGCTAGGAACGGCCTTTGAAGACACCAAACCAGATAAGAATTGCTACAGTGGTCATAATGGTTTGGTTAATGGAGAAAAGGAGGAGTTTACCATTGTCACTTATGTAGATAACAAAGGTACTCCAGAAAAGTCTCTCAACAAAACCAAAAAATCAGAAAATTGGAAAAAGGAGGCGAGGTCAGTTTTGGGAAATGGTGCTAACAAATTAAATAATCAGACCACTTCTCAGGCTGGTTTAAAACATGAACCTGAAGCATCCTCAGCAAGAAGTTATGCCAAGGACTCTTGTGAGGGTCAAACGACAAAGTTACATGCTGAAGTGACTAGTGAAAGATCAAGTGCTCAACAGAGGTCTGACTGTGGTTGTCATGACACAAGCCACTGTTTATGTGATGAAAGCATCTCTAAAGATGAAAAGGTTGTGATGAGAAAGCACAGAAGTGGAGATGTAAATAATTTGGTTAATAAATCCTTAGAAACTAAGTGTTCAGATTTCAAGGGCATTTTGTCTGAAGCTTGTAGTCCCTCTTCTGCAGACAGGGAAGAAGGCAACCAATCACGGAGGACTGGAGAAGTTGTAAGTGATGCCTTCGATTTCCTGAAAGATTTAGAAGATGGTCAACATCCACATCACCATGACAGTGTTACCATGGTAACAGGAGGAGAGGACAAAATCTTCAACAAACTTTCTATGGTTAGTGAGACTTTTGAGAAGTCTAATTCATTGAATGACAAGTCTATCACAAGCAATGGCAGTAGTGACAATACAAAACACGGACAGGACAAGTCAGAAGGTCCCGCAAAAGAGCAAGGCAAAGTTCTCAGGAGACAACGGAACCTGTCCAGTGATTCTCTGGATAATTCAGAAGACTCCTCAGATGAAGACACAGGTAAGAAATTTTAAAGAAGTAATAAAAATGTTTTGTTATATATATAGAAGTAAACTTCATTAAATATGTGGCAGACAGGGTTGATAGCCAGTTACCAGAAAGTTCAGTTGATAGAGCACCTGCCTTCAGTGATTCTAAGGATCCAGGTTTAAATCCTATAGTCAGGTCTGTAACAATTTTGCCCTTCCTGTTACAACTACAAAAGTATTAGGAAGTGAGGAACGAACTTTTGATGCAATGAATTCAAGAGCAAGTCAGATAAAAAAAAAACTCTTGTTTTCCTGTCACTGCAAAAAGTCAAAACCAAAGTAACTAAAATTTGTTAAATGACTGCAGATCAAGCTAGTGGAAACTTGTTTTAAAAGAGCTGATTCAAACTTTATGATACTAGTAATTTCTTTGTGCATATTGTTGCCCATTATCTTAAATGTTCATGAGAAACTGACATATACCAACATAAAAGGGAAAGTTTTAATTGAAAATTATGCAGGTGTCACTTTTTTTCTGCTAAGGGAGTGCCTCCAATTTTGTGAATAATCACTAGGTCACCACTATATAGTATGATGTATAGTGCACTTTTTATTCATTATGTGGTAAAAATTTGAGCATGAATTTAAAATATCCGTGTATTTTTAAAATATAGGACAGATTGCACTTATGATACAAATAAAAATGTAAGTGTTTTTGAGTATTTCTTAAGTATTTTTAGACAAATGAACACAAAAGTAGTCAGCCCCAAGATATACATTAAACTTTGAGTTTCCTTAATTATGTATGTTCATCAACTTCCTTCACTATTGAATTTCAGATCATAAGTGTTCATCAACAAGAAAAGTAAGACAGAAGATGTTAAGAGAATGCCTAATTTTCTAGCATTTACCATACTTCTGAAGAATGGTGGTTAGATGGGGCATGTTCAGATAGGTCCTTAAAATGGCCAGATAACTCAATTAATGGTGACTCAGGGGCCTTGGTTCAATCTCAGATAACTCAGTTAATGGTAGAGCACCTGACTCAGGGTCCCTGGTTCAATGTCAGACAACTCAGTTAATGATAGAACACCTGACTCATGAGCCCTGGTTCAATCTCAGGCAATTCAGTTAATGGTAGAGCACCTGACTCAGGGACCCTGATTCCATCTTGGAATACTCAGTTAATGGTAGAGCATCTGACTCAGTAAATGGTAGAGCACCTGATTCAGGGGCCCTGATTCAATGTCAGACAACTCAGTTAATAATATAGCACCTTACTCAGTTAATGGTAGAGCACCAGACTCAGGGACCCTGGTTCAATCTTGGATAATTCTGTTAATGGAAGAGCACCTGATTCAGTTATTGATTGAGCACCTGACTCAATTATATAGCACCTGACTCAGTTAATGATAGAGCACCTGACTCAGGGGCCCTGGTTCAATGTCAGACAACTCAGTTAATGATAGAGCACCTGACTCATGAGCCCTGGTTCAATCTCAGACAATTCAGTTAATGGTAGAGCACCTGACTCAGGGACCCTGGTTTGATCTTGGATAACTCAGTTAATGGTAGAGCACCTGACTCAGAGACCCAGTGGTTATATCTCAGATAACTCAGTTAATGGTAGAGCATCTGACTCAGTTAATGGTAAAGCACCTAACTCAGGGACCCTGGTTCAATGTCAGACAACTCAGTTAATGGTAGAGCACCGGACTCAGTTAATGGTAGAGCACCTGACTCAGGGGCCTGGGGTAGAGCATTTGACTCAGTTAATGATAGAGCACCTGACTCAGGGGCCCTGGTTCAATCTCAGATAACTCATTCAATGATAGAGCACCTGACTCATGGGCCCTGGTTCAATCCTGGATAACTCAGTTAATGATAGAGCACCTGACTCAGGGCCCTGGTTCAATCTTGGATAACTCAGTTAATGGTAGAGCATCTGACTCAGTTAATGATAGAGCACCTGACTCAGGGGCCCTGGTTCAATCTCAGACAACTCAGTTAATGGTAGAGCACCTGACTCAGGGGCCCTAGTTATATCTCATTCTGATCCATCATATCTTTCTCTCCTCCTATAACTTTTGGTACCTGTGCCTTGATGTTGGAGTGACAGGTGAAAGTACGGTGAAGAAAGAAACTCTGAGTTGGTGTCTTCAGGGGCAAAGACTTTAAGGGTGAATTGTGGCAGGGAGTTGGACTTGGCCACCAGTGACTGGATATGAGTATAGACTGAGTTAGTAGTAGTAGAGCACCTGACTGGAGATTCAGGGGGCCTGCCTTGGGTTCTATCCTGGTCCATCACATTTTTCTATTAATCTTATAGTGTCTGCAATTCTGCATAAATACTTAGAAAAAATTTAAGATGCTGGAAATGCATAGCATTATCAAATACAAGAATAAAACCCTTTGCCCATGAACAAATGATGCCCACAGCAATGGTGAGCAGATAACTCTTTGCCCATTCCCAAATACGTAAAGGGTTCAAGTCCCAGATTTTAATTTTTATGGATACCATTAGTGACTAATTTTTATTACAACCAGAAATCCTTTATTTAATTTGTTCTTCAGTAGAGGTCAGAATGACCAAATTTCAACTCACATTAAATTTTGTATATATTATTCAAATGCAAAGCCCTTTATATTTGGATTTGAATAATTTGCCTCTTCATAGAATAATTATAATTATGTATGCAGAAATCACTCAGCTGAATTTTAGATTGATGGATCATCTCAAGTCGCAAGCTGGAGTCCAATCTTAGTCGTCTCCTATAGGGGAGAGGATCATACATTTTACTCGATCTGGTTGTAACAATGATAATGATTATGTCAGGCTTGAACTGCTTCACATAACAGTGCCAATCCAAGTCCATATAAAATTGTTTATGGTAATTTGCCTTAGTAATTTTAAAATCATTATTCAACTTCAATTCAACTTGACAATAAAAGTGTTTACAATAAAAATGACCTTCAGTATAAAGCATAGGAAAATGAAAGGCTCAGAGATAAAAACCATTTTACAACAAGCACAACCGCAATACTAAACACTAGATATTTACATATAATTGTTGAATGTTTAATTTGAAGTTTCTAACCAGTTATATAGAAAAAGAAAT
>PRKT01000219.1:726431-745225 GCA_003671525.1 Saccostrea glomerata | reverse complement strand
CCCAGAACACACACACAAAAAGAAGAGGGCTACGTTTTTGCAGCTAACATTCCCCGACCCCCAAGTCTTACAAACAACCCATGTTGCATCATAATGACACTGGCTTACATCAATACATATATATTAATTGATAGAAATTGTATGAAGAAAATGGAATGAAAATAGCATGGAACTTTGGCCATCTTGTCTTATATTGCACTCTTATAAATATCATTTTATATATTAATCAGGAAGTAAGAGTGAAGGCTTGTATATATTTTAGAAAAACTTCAGATCATCTTAAATGGTTAAAATTAATTTTCACCCACTAAATAAACAGGATAAGGCCTCTTTATGAGTGTCATTGGTGGTATACATCACTGCTCATTTGTTGTCAATGATTAATTCTAAATAACATTTCCTCAGCATTGGATGAAATATTCATACTTATGTGCAGAACGACATGTAAATAAAACATACTAGGTAGTAGGCCTATATTCAAATTATTATTTTTCTCTTCCTTGTAAATAAATAATATGCACATTATAGCTACAAGTAACCCTGCATACAATACCTTTGTGTGTGTTAATAATAAAGCAGTGCTTGTCACAGATTTGACTAAATCTTTTAAAGTACTTAAGATAAATTTTCCCTTGTGCACATTTTTTGTTGATGGACACCTCAAAATTTCCACATTTTTAGCATGTACCTCAACACCCCATCAGATCAGAATTAAGGAGTAGGGGTGTTTGTATTTATAAATTCCCCTCATAAAAATGAATAAACTTGATCATCAGCTCACATCAACCCAATTTCTTTGACTGAATGCTTTACTCTGCATGCATAGGAATTATATAATTGTTTGTATTACCATCAAAATTTTAATTGCACAAGGACTTTATTTCAGGTATATATAATGAAAGCTATAGAAAGTCTGTATGGTTGTGCATGCCAGAGGAAAAGTCCCCCCAGTCATCACAACCCCCCAGTATAGCAGAGGAGCAAGAATCTGGTACATGTATATATTTTAATATCCTTCAAACAAAATTAGGTTATTATATTGGAACCCCTTGTTCATCTGTCTGTAGACATTTCTTCTGTCCATGAGAATATCTTTGAAAGTTATGTATATTGATAGCTTATTAATCAAACTAATTTGTTCTTCTATGTACATGTATATATTATTGTAAGACTAAATGTAAATGTTGTATGGTTATACAGATTTTATGTATGGGAGAGGACTATCTAAGTTTTTGGAACTTGTGTCCAATCCCTTTGACATATTGTCAATAAAATATGTTCAAAACAAACTATGCACCAGGTATTTTCAGACTACATAACTTTTTTAAAAAGTTTAAGGACTTCTAAATATTTCATTGTATAGGAATATGAAAGAGAAAACATTTTATAAATTTTTTATTAGACATTTTAACCTTGAAACCAAGGAACTTAAGAATCTTCTTATTCCAAAATCAATTTGTGAACAGATGTTCTTCTCGACCCTTAGCCAAGGCCAATTTTGACAAGTCAAGGTCACAATCATCCATGAGTCCTAATTTTCATACCAGCAAGCTAAGGAAAACATTTGGAAATTATTTTAGGCACAATCCTGGGGAAGGACATCTACATATGTAAATTTAAATGTGTACTTCTATATTTGGTATATCTGTTTAATGGTGTCTGCACGATGAAAAAAAAAATTATCATGTTGTTGAAGAGTGGCATGCATACAATCTCTGCTCCCACTCAAATTTTAATGTTTCATTAAATTGCATTCTGATGATGATATACCAAAACCATAGGCCTACTTAATTAATTTTCTAAACTGCATAAACAGATTGATAAAGTGTTATAAGTTTTTTTAAGTATTAATAAATGGTCAGGAAATATTACAGATAGGATTCATAGGGGCAATTTCACCCAAAAGCCCATTAAAAACTTATTTTAATATATCAAAATAAGTTTCTAACAAAGTTGCAATGCACAAAACACTGACTAATGATTGTTGTTTATAAAACAAAAAAAAAAGAACAAAGGTCAAATCATTTAAATTTACTTGCAAATCATGAGTATCTTTATCAATTTTCTAGTAATTATGTTTTGAATTCGGATTAAGTTTTCCTAATTAGTACATATCATTTAGTTTTCTCCCCTTGGGCTAATTATTTACTATGCATACATCAACTCATTACGACAGTCTACACAGCTATGCCTGGAATGTACCAGGAGCACTCAATGTATACTAGTGTACTGTAAAGTTTGGATTTTTGCAAATTAATGGATGCAAAAGGATTATTTCTTAAAATATGGATGAAAAACTTCAAGCTGAACTGGAAAAAATAATTCAGGATTTAAGAAGTATACACATTTAGTTTAAGTTTTCAATATATTCAATAAAGATTTAATCTAATATTTCACTGCATATTTAAAAAAAAAGTGTAATATTTCATAATGCTTAATTAATATTATTTGTCTTTACAGATGAAGTGTTTCTCAGAAGCATTGATACATTACAATTTGATAAACCACACAAAAGATCTGACTCCACAACAACAACTAACTCAGAGTGCGAATTTAAACATGAATATCGCATCCGACGGAAATGTATGGTACATCGCCATGACAGTCAGCAAGAATATCATCGTCTATCGGCAAAATTATATGGTTTGTGTCTCTTTTGAATTTCTGATTCTCAGAATATTGTGTGTTGTTTGTCTGTGATATCTGAAATACTTTAGAAGTATACTTTTTTCCTCGTGGTATTTATTTACGCTATGTACGCAATCACAAATTTTCTGCAGAAATTTGTCCAAGCGTACTTAATATAAATGCAATGCATATAGAAACAGTCTAAGAAATCCGCCTAATTTTCAACACGCAGATTAAACGGAAATTGAGATTCCGCGGAATTATGACTTCGTGGAAAAAAGTACATCTATAGTAACTTCAATGTATTTTTTTTTTACTATTGAAGTACTTTCATGAGTTTTGTTGTCTCTTGCTGCTTCATGTTTATGTTATTTTCATATGATATATCTCAAGATGAAATATGTACAATCAGGTGCTCTGAGTCAAAAACTTGAGAGTTTTTGTTTGTCTGTCTGTTTACTTGTCCTTCTATCACCTTTACATTTTTTTTACTTCTTCTCATGGCCAACTGTGCAATATTGTTAAGAATACCAAGTGTGCAATATTGTTAAGATTGCCAACTCAGTGCAATATTGTTTAGATTGCCAACTGTGCAATATTGATAAGATTACCAACTGTGCAATATTGTTAAGATTGCCAACTCAATGTGCATTGTTAAGATTGCTACCTTCACAGTATTGTTAAGATTGCCAACTGTGCAGTATTGTTAGATTGAATAAATTGAAAAAGGGCTTTAGTTGTATGGAAAAGAATTACTTTATAACAAAATAAATACTGTATACAGGGAAAATTTTGCCCCCATTTAATTTTCGCCCCTTTCGCCCTTGTCGGTAGAGGGCGAATTCAAAGTAAACAGTATGATTTCCTAAACAAAAATCTTTCTGGGCGAATTTAAAACGGGGCAAACTTGTTTCCGAATATGAAAGGGCGAAAATAAAACGGGGCGAAAATAACCCTGTATATAGAAGAATGCCACAAAATAAATTAATATCAAAATTTGTGATTTTAAACCTTATGAGAATATTATGAACTATATTAAAATTTTCAATTTTGTGCAATTTTATTTAAATACATTACATGTAAAACATAATTGCATTCATTAATTAAACGTACTAAGGTCACTCATGTGAGCTTTGTAGCCCATGGACCTCTTTTTTAAAATTATTTTACTTGTATTTATTACAGAACAAGAAAAAGTGGTTGTGATCACCAAAGAGGACCAGGACAGAGATTTTGGCCTTCATATATACGACAGTCATCCAGCATTCATAACAGAGGTGGACATGGGTAAATATTTCTAGGAATATCTGTATTCATGTCCCTTGAGTTTATCACTATGAATGATACTTAAAGCTGAACAAGATTTTGTAAAAGAAATTTGTCTGCCATATTTCTTTATTCACACACTATATCCGAAGGTCTTTATATAAGCCACTTATTAAGCCACCATCAGTGTAATCAATTGTCACTTGTGTGTGGTGTAGACAGTCATATATCTTATTCATAAATTAAATATTTAGCCTATGCCTATTTAAGATTTACAAGAAGCTACTCTAAATATCAAAGTTTTATTGTTGCATTTATTACCTGCATTTACGTTTATAAGAGGGGTATATATCCCCCTACCTTTTACCTCCCTTTAAGATCTGCCTCTGATTTTAACTTCTTTATATTATTAGGAAGCCCTGCCTACAGAGCTGGGATAAAACCAGGCCAGATACTTATTGGAGTTAATGCAGTCAATGTTCTAGAATCAACTCATGAAGAAATTATCAAACTGATGCAAAAAGGTCAGTCAAAAAAAGAGGAATGATGTACTGTATATTAAGTAGAATTTTTAGCGAGGATTTAATTTTAGCATTATTAGCGAGGGTGCCAAGATTGCTAAAATTAAATATCGCTAAAAATTAATTGCATTTTATTTCTAATAGCTACTTTAATGTGCATTTTGAAATCGCTAAATTTGCGTCTCGCTAAAATTTCCACTTATACGGTATTCTATACTGTAAGTCAAATTATATCTGAGGAATTCAAGAGTTGTCCCTCTTGATTCAGAGCTGAAAAAGAAATTGCATGTTGGTTCATCTTTAAAAAAATGTTTATAGCTATCTTCCAACTCAAGTCATAGTGAGGAATTTTTTTCTCAGAAATGTTGAATTAAAATTCTATTAAAATTTAAGGTATTACATTGTCAAAACCCTCAGGAATACACTTTGTTCAAAGTGTAATGGAGAGAAAACCTATGGGTTCTAAAGATAAAGGTTAATTAATAAAGTAATTGTTCAAAGGATGAGAAAATTACAACAATGTACAACAATGTTTTAGAATTTCATACCAGCAAGAAAAAAAAGGAGGGAAGGGTCTCTCCTCTAAATTCACTATTGTAGTGCACATGCTGCGGTATATCTAGATACTATTACTTGGCTAGTATTTCAAATGTGAAAAGCTAGTTTATGTGTGTAATATACATGTTATATATTTATGATGATTGATTTTAATTAGACGCGAGCACAGTGAAGATAGAGGTTGCTGCCGGGAATGATGTTCATTACATTAGGAATGCCCAAACACCTGTACTGAGTGGTTACATGTACAAACAGAGCAACTCCACGTTTGTCAAGAACTGGAGGCGACGGTACTTTGTACTGAGATACGACAACTGTCTGTACTACTACAAGGGAGAACAGGTATTATACCTTACAATCTAATCATACCTCAAAGTCAGTCCTGTGTATGATTGGGAGAAGGCTCAAATCAGTTTATACTACTGGACAATAAAACTCAGCTTACTAGTATATTGTACTGCACAATAAAACTCAGCTCACTAGTATATTACTGCACAATAAAACTCAGCTTACTAGTATATTACTGCACAATAAAACTCAGTCTATTTCCTGTTCATGTTTGAGTCATAATGGAAGAGTTAGACTTATTTCTGTTTGCCATGATAATTAAGACTACTGTACTCAAAATTTGAAATATATCAAATATTTAAATATTTTCTCATAAATATACCGATTTAGTTGTATTTATCTACAGGAGCAGGACCCTCTTGGAGCATTCCCTCTGCTGAATTACATTGTGTCCAAACATACTGACTCCAGCAGAGAGCATTGCTTCAAGGCAGAGAAGTTTGGAGCCAGAACTTACTACTTCATCCCTGAATCTAGGGAAGAGATGATCAAGTAAATATCCTAAAAACAACAAGATCTCTTTTCAATATTGAATTCTGAACAATAACCTATACAGCACTCAGCCAGACTTGGCACACAATATTCACATCCCAAATCAATGGCTTCTTGTGTTTTTAAAAGATGTGTTATGAATTTCATTATATTTTTCAAAAAATGTTTTTCTATAAATTTTTTTCTTAATAAGACAAATTGATTTCCTTTGTAGTTGGATTTCAGCATTAAATGAAGCATCTACCAGAGCCAGAGAGAAGGTCAGAGTTATTTCCCTTTATACATCAGTCACATGATTGATTTTGCCAGACCAAGTTTTTCAGGACCCCGAACTGACTCAATTTTGAATTTAATTAAAAAGAAATAAAATAATAAAAGAATAGTATTACTGTAAATAACAGCAGCTTATCCCCCAAAGAAAACATAAGAAATTTGAATGTCCTCCATAATACTGAAATTTTTACTGTCTGAACAAGATATACTGTCAAACTCTTTTTCATGTCAGGATTTCTTTTAATACTATGTGCTCTTACTTTCAAGATAATCAGTTCAGAGATTATAACACAACAAAAAGAAGGAACAATTTACTATGTTTTGCTTAACTTTTGCCCACCTTCAAAGAAGGGGGAGGGGGGCATATTGCTTGTCAGTCTGCCTGTCTGTCTTTCTGTCCACCAAGTTTCTGTTCATTTTTTTTCACAGTGGTTGTATATACTGAAATGAAGTTAAGTATAAAGATCTTTCATGAAAATATCTATTAAGTTCTGTTTTAGATATGATTGAGCCATTTTTGACAGAGTTATGCCCCTTGGATCTAGAAAAATTCCAACTATTTGCAGTTTCCTTTCATTTTCTTTTCAAAAGTTGAACATACTGAAATGAAAATTGGTATACAGATTAATCATAAAAGTATCTAGGTAAAGTTGTGTTTTGTATATGTTCAAGCCATATTTGACAGTTATCCCCCCTGGATTTAGAAAAATTCCAATTATTTGCAGTTTCCGTTCTTTTTCTTAACAGAGTTTACACCTTCTGATCATGAAAAGCAATTGTTGACAGAGTTATGTCCTTAAACTTCCAATTATTTAGGGGGAGGGGGGCATACATGTTTCACAAACATTTCTTGTTTCTATTTTGTAGTATTTGGTGAATGTACATGACTTTGTTAACAGCAGTTATCCTTTATACCCCTGTTAGGTACAATCTTATTCTGGATTCTAATGACTGAGATACCTATTTTCTATTTTATGGTTTACAGAAAGACTCTTGGATGGATGTGACTGCCCACAATGTAGGACTCCCTGCTCTAGACATTAAAAAGCCAGAATGTTCTGGGTATCTCTCCAAGTGTGGGGGTGCTGTCAAAACTTGGAGAAAACGATACTGTGTGCTCAAAGACGCCTGTATATATTATTATAAAAACATCAATTCCTCAAGTGCTCAAGGTATGTTAATAAATTTCAAATAGATTATCATCCAT
Source organism: Saccostrea glomerata (assembly GCA_003671525.1). Taxonomy (NCBI): domain Eukaryota; kingdom Metazoa; phylum Mollusca; class Bivalvia; order Ostreida; family Ostreidae; genus Saccostrea; species Saccostrea glomerata. The sequence goes on along the minus strand of PRKT01000219.1, from coordinate 737,932 downwards.
TTTTTTAATGAAATCTAGTAGAATATACATGTACTACAAACAGTAATAATGTTTCTATGGATAATGGAATATTATGTTTGAAAGTCTATATTCATTAGCATCTTATTCCTTTAAATGAAAACAACTGTTATTAGGATGTATTTTTTTTTATACCACCTGACCTAATTCCTGGTATTTGTTATAGGCATGGCCCATCTCCATGGTTACAGGGTGGACCAGGTCCCAGGTTTTCCTAAGAAACACAACTTTATCCTCAGACCCCCGGAGCCTCAGATGCGAACATTTAGTTTCTGTGCCGAGAATGAGACTGATAAAAACAGGTGAAAACAATATACATACAGTTTCAAGCTAAGACTCTATGACTTTGACCAAATATGAAGACAAAATTTCATTTTTATTGAACTCTTTTAATCTCCATTTCTGTTTATAATAAAGAACTTTAATTTTAGGTGGATGGTTGCTATGGAGAAGTCAATACAACGCTGGATAAAGGTTGACTAAAGTCTAATTGTCCCTGAATATAAATTACATCTTTGAAATCTTTTCCTTAACCTATGTGTATGGATCAAGCTAGCAAGCTGTCTGAGTGAAGGAATGAGCATTTAACAAAAATTGTAAAAATCATAATACATGTACATGTATTACCGGGTATCTCTTTGGTTTAGGCCCAATCTTGAGACTGCAGAAATGTAAACCCTCTTGATTCAGACCCAGGTTGGAGATAGATCAATCGCATGTTGAATATTCTTTACCTTTGAAAATTATCTGTCTCAGTGGTACATACTCTACAAGCAAAAACTATGTCTCTTAACTAAATCATGGTTCATAAATAATTTGTAATGCCAGGGTAAACACATAACATTGAGTTAACTTTGTTTAGTGTAGTTTGTAATTCACCATAAGATTTCTTTACTCCTGAATGTCTAGGAGACAAAATACCATGCAATACGACAATGAACATGAAGTCCTTACTTATGTTAATAATATTAAAATTCATGTCTTCAAAGTCCATATTCATGTCGCATGACAGGGCAAAAAGGCCAAAGGCTGATTTAGACCATCAAGGCCCACTGAAATTTTCCTTTGAATTCTAAAAAAGGGCTAAGAATATCTATTATTGTTTTTGGTATTGACAAATTGCTATCTTCTTAAACATGTTGACAAATTTCAAATCAAGATTTGTGTTTAACATTAGGATATTTTCATTCTGTTGTGTTGTACATGTATGCTTTTATTTTCATTTGTCTTGCAATTTTTATATGTACTGTGCTCTACTAAGTTTAGAATGTTTACAAGATGTTATTTTTCCATGTTTGATTAATCTAAGCTGTATTTGCTATGGTAAATTTGTCCTAATGTATGACAGTGCATTTAAGACTACGAAGGCATTTCAAGACATGTAAATGTATCTAAAAAAAGAAGAAAAAAATTACAATACAATTTTCCTACTGCTTATTTACAGCAGCTTTTGTTAACAATGATCAAGATGTAAATGCAAGCAAATTTGATGTTATATTTTATTGTTTTTATATAACATATGTTTCATGTTAGTCTTGTTTTGACAAACACGATGCTTAACTTTAATAATTATGTAAAAAAAAAAAATTAAAAAGAATAAAAGTTAATAATAGTCCTGCAAATGTCTTGTTTTGCACATCATATAGTAGGTATTGATAGGCTTCATAGCAGTCAGTGTGAAAATTGATGATGTGAGCTTAAAAAAAAAAATATTGGAGTATTTTAAAACCAAATTTATTTTTAGGTTTAAATATTCAAAGCCTATGAAGGATTGCTAGAAAAGCAATAGAGTATGCTTATAAAAAAAAAAATTAACTGAGAGATGAAGATATTTCACCCAAAGCATGAGAAATATGAAATAGGGTGAAAAATACAATGTTTGGCTGTCTGTAATAAAAATGTTTACTCTGTGGAAGATATGCAGAGGAGGTTGTGGGGGTAAGGAGAGGAATTAGAAAATGTTCATAGGAGGGGTGGGGGTAGGGAGAGGAATTAGAAAATGTCCAACAACAACCATTTCATTTAATGTAGACCAGCTATTTCATAATTATCTGTAGTCTACTCTTATACTTGTCAAGACAGTGCATTTAGCATGAACCTATTGATTGAACTTGGAGGACACCTACTACAGACTTCATGGCTTTTCTTTTTTGTGTACTTTTCCTAGTCTTATAATAATATTTACAGTAAGACAGTTGATGGTAGGACTGTTAATTTGCAAAAAAAAAATAATCTAGAAGTCTAAATGACCTTTGAAAAAACTACAGAAGTTCAATTTATTATTAGTACACTGAAATTCTCACAGAATATTTTAATTAAGTAACACTATTTTAATTAAAGTAACATATTTGGGTTCTCCCATAACAAATAATGGACTTTGCCATAATATGGGTGCGATGAAAACTATTTTGTAAGCACAGTGATTATGGTACTCTAGCTTTTGCCCACCCCTTCACCATTTTATTTATTTCATTTAATATTTAAACGTAAACTTTCTAAAGAAACGGTAGATTAAAAACTCAAACGTTTTAAATACTAAATTTGTTTTTGGAAATTTGAATCTTGAATATTTAAGGAAAATATCTAAAAGCTTTAAATTCTAAAACCTGTTTGGAAATTTGAAAATTTAGATTTTTGAACTAAAATATTAAAATTCAATATACCAAATCAGTTTGATTTTTTGAAAGAAATTTGAACTTATATATTAACATTCTAAAACTCAAAATCATTTTAGAAATTTGAATTGTTAAGTGTTACACGGACCTAAAATAAATAGTTGACAGAATGCGAAGATAAGCTTCTAACAATATACATGCAGTCCACAATTTTTCGGGATATATTTAAAAATTTTTACGATTTGCATATTTTATTTTTGTACTTTTGGATTTTCCACCCCAAAGGACATATAAAAGTAATGCAGTTATCAAAAGAGTATTTAAATTCTACAAAATACATGTATACTAGTATTAATTTAGAATTACCTTATATTTCGTTGTATTTTATTCACCTTAACAAATTAAAATACAGAAAAAAAAATTAAATCTATTAATTTATCTCATCAATTTCTTTTTCATCTGGAACAATTAAAAGTACAATAAAAATATGTTTTTAAGAAACAACAATGATGCCCTCATTCCAACTGAAGGCCAAGGTTAAAGGTCAAAATACAAGGTCAAGATTAAAAAAAAATGGTGATACCAAACAAGATCTTATTACAAGGAAAAGATAGATAATATAAGAGCCATATGATTATCCATTCAGAAAACATTATCATGGTTTAAGTTTTGTTTAAAGCAATACATTGGTATAAGACACAGGCACCTGGCGTTACGTATTTAAAAAAAATTTGAAATAAACCCCCTACCTTAAAAAAAAACGGTAGGGCCTAAAGGGGATATATTACATTATTAAAAGAACAATGAGTAACGGTGCCTGTGGTATAAGAGGAGTTGCGGATAAGAAATGGGTGCCCCAAAAGCGTAACAGACAGACGGACGTACAGACGGATGGACATCGCGATCACTGTATACCCTCCCATTTCAAGCGGGAGAGGGGGTATAAAAAATCAAAGGCAAATCATCCCTCTGCTCCCCAGCAACACTAAAAGTTGAGATGGGGCAACAGCTGTAAGATTTGCGTTGGAAATGGTTGTGAATGAAGTACCAACTAATACTTGCCCAAACGGTAATGTGTAAGAGATACTAGTTCTTGAATTCCGAAGACTAATTTTTTTAACTTTATTATACCCCGATCCAAGGGAGAGGGGTATACAGTTAACCCTTTTGTGACTCCGTACGTCTAGCTGTCCGTAACAAGATTTTTTAGACATTTGGAATTTTGATTCTATGCTCAAATTTCAAACAACCAAAACTCTTTGAGTTTTAAGAATTTTACTTTAAATATCCAAAATATAATATTTCAAAATCCGGTTTGAATATCAGCATCGTCTGTAACCCACGGGTGATTCACGTCGATTCTCTCTATCATCACAGGCTTGCGGACTCAAAACCCCTGGTTTGCGACGATGGAATATCAGTTACCAGGTAAATATTCGAACTATATCTAAAAGCTCTTTTGCTTGGCCAAAAGAGTTTTTAAAATAAGTTTCAAAATTCGAACAAGGTTTGGAATTTGATATTTTTTGGATATTTGAAGTATAAAATTCTATAAACCCAAATTGTAAAAAAAAAAAATGTTTTAAAATATTTAGAATTTGAATGTTTGAATTAAAGTTCTACATTTCTAAAAATCGAAAACGTTTGAAGTTTAGAAGTTTGAAATTTTAAATAAATAAGAGACAAAATGTGTTATTGAATTTTGTATTGTTATAAGCGTAAACTTTCTGAATAAACGGTAGATAAAAAAACTCTAAAGGTTTAAAATACAAAAATCTTTCATGGAAATTTGAATTTTGAACACTTAATTAAGGTGAAAATCTTTATATTGTAAAATATTAAAATTTTAAAACCTAGCTCTTTGGAAATTTGAAAGTTTAGATTTTTGAACTATAAAACATTAAATTTCACTATACCGAATCAGTTTGAGTTTTTGAAATTTAGAAATTCGAACTAATATATTAACATTCTAAGCTCAAAATCATTGAATTTTAAAGAGTTACGGACCCACTAAAATATTTAAAAAATCAAAAATCTATTTGGAAAGTTGAAAATTTTCATTTTTGAGCTAAAGTATTAAATTTCAATATACCAAATCAGTTTGAGTTTTTGAAATTTATAAATTTGAATTAGCCTTTTAAATAAATTAACATTCTAAAACTTAAAATCATCATGTGTCGGATCATTTTAGAAAGCACCGTTTTCAAAGTTGTCTTATCTTCGGATAATCGTTCTTTGGACGAAAACTCCCGAGAGCAACCATGTGTCACAAAATACAACGACGAAATATTGGCGCGGCGGTATCTTAGTAGTCCCTGAGTAAAGATGCTCAAGAAAGAGACTGGAGTGAGAAATGTCCAAAAGACTTCAACAAAAAACTTGTGGTAACTTAGGTTAAAAAATGAAAGAGAATTTAAAAGCGAGGCCGAATTTAAAAGTTTGTTTATGTTCATATCTGTTTTAGCCTAGTGTTTATCATATTTATAGGTCTAACCATGTTTCAGCCTAACTACGCTAACCAGAGACATATAAAATACTTTGGTATTATATGTCTCTGGTTTAACATATATGCATGGATTTTTGAGATTTGTATAATTTTTTTTAGCTTACTTCAACAGTGCCTGGGGGAACTTATAAATGTGATACAGTCAGAGTGATATACCCTCGAATCATGAGTTTTCGTGGTATTAGCGGTTACGCTCCATTTAGTGCTTTAAGTTGGAAGAATTGATACAGTTGCTTTTTGTTACAGATATTAACATATATTCTCCTTATTTTGGTTTTTTTAAAACTCACATATCATTTGCTTTTAGTTCAGAGGGCCATCGTTTGTTTTGCACTGCACCGGATCACAATTTTCGCTGACGTCATATGTTTTCGTGGTATTTTAGAAATCAGTAATCTATGGTAATCAATTTGGGTAAAAAACATATAAATGTTATAGTGACAAAATTATCACATTTATTGAGAAAATAAATACATTTATTGGCAGAATAATTGGAAATAAATTTATTTGTAGCAATAATTAATATTGTGAGCAAAATAATGTTATTACATTGAACACATTTATTGAAATGAAATGAGCGTTTAGAATTTTTTAAATGCATTTGATTTCTTGATTTGAGGGTTTGGCTAATAGGAGCAAATAATATATATGCTTCCATGTTTCTTTATTTTTTGTTTAAGTAATTTCTAAACACTAACAGAAACTGTTTTTTGGACTCAGATTAAAATATATCATATAAAGATATGCATAATGAGACTTATTCATTTATTTAGAACATAGGGTACATGTGTGTTCCTGAGAAATGTTCAAAGACAATGAACTATTTATGAGCTGAAATCACTGTTTTTTACTTACATTGGGGAAATTAATGTAAATAAATAATTAACTTTCTTACTCTTGGTCTTATATAATGCTAAAATTGTATTAATATATTATAAATTATGTAATTAACGATAAATAACAATTTCTTTAATCTTACATCTAAGGGCAGATCACTCTAACTGCAAAAAAAAAACTAGCCAATAAATAGAACTCTTTCGTGTGCAGTGTTAGGAGCGTCCTTAAATTTATAATATTGTAAAATCGAACGTAGCTGGTCTTTCTTTCCCATTGTAAACAAAACAAGGAAATACTTATTTTTTTGACAGACATTGGATTTTAATATTTTTTTTTACATTCTTTCTCTGTGATTGTGATTCTTTTGGATAATTATAAAATATAAGATTTCCATTTAAAAACCATATTGTTTGTTTATAAAATCTCTATATATAAATTACTCAGGTCAATCAAGGTATTTCAGGGCATTATACCCCCCTTCCCCTTTCTAAACTGGTTTCCAGTCTCGATGAGAGAACCAATCTCCAAACATCCGTTGACCGACTTTTCACATTTTGTCACGTTTTTAAATGTGTGCATGTGTGTCATCTGCATTGATTATGTAACAAAAAGCAATGAATTATACAAGCCACAGGCGTTTTAAATGAGAGCTCGAGGAATCATAATTTAGAATTCGACATTTTTCACGGAACTCGGTAAGACAGAGACTATCATTTTCCATGTTTTCAGATTTGTATTGGAGATTGTCCAAGATTGATTCAGTTTTGTAAATTAGGCCTATGTTGTTGTTACTTCGTTTTCTTGAAGTCCTACGAGGTGACGAGATCACACCACAGGAGTTGGCAATTTTGTCAATGAATAGAAAATAAATGGTAAATAGGTAAATCCTACCAGTGAGCTTCGCGAGCGTAGCGAGCTCCTGTGATCACACCTTAGTCAGTCTGGGAATTCATGGCTAGCCATAACCTACAAGAAGTTATGGGTTACCCAAACTTTCATTTTTTCAAAAGTTATGGGTATCCAACACCAAGTTTTGTTATGGTTGACCATAACCTTTTATCATTAAATAAGTTTTGGTTACCCATAACTAGTACTCAGATAGTTAGTAGTTAGTACTAACTACTAACATACTAAGGTCATTATAACCACAGGAGTCGGCAGTTTTATCCATAAACCAATGTAAACATAATCTATGAGCTTCACTCGCGTAGCGAACAAACTTGTTTCACTCGCGAAGCTCATACTCATAGGTTATGTTTACATTGGTTTATGGATAAAACTGCCGACTCTTGTGTTATAGGGCTCGTGTTCATTGACTCAATGTCTTCTTATTTTTCTTCCCTACATGGAGTGTACTCATGCTCTGTTCACACAGAGAGTTTTGTTCGAATCAGACGTAAGTTACTGCGAATTAGCTTCATTTAGTGTTCACACAAAGAATTTAATGTGAATAAGTTTAATTTGAATTTACTGCGCGTTAAATGACTTCGCATTAACTCCTTGTGAAAGCTAAATGAAGCTAATTTGAATTAAATTTTGACGCATGCATAAGGTCAGAATTGAGTCTCAGGTTAGATTTGGGTATCTTTGCTATATTTGGTTCAAATATCAAGGGAAAGTTTGTTAATCACTAAATGTATACGTGTAGCCACTACATGTGTGATTCTTATATCAAATACATGACATGAATTTTTACAAATGATATCATAATAGCCTTACTAAATAGTTAATACAGTGAATAGCCTGTTTGTAGAAACAAAATTTTACTATGCATTAGTTTACTTTGCTTTTGCTTTTGTGTGAACACAATTTAATTCACATTAATTTAATTTGCATTAATTGACAGGGGTTTAAACTCTCCGTTTGAACAGGGCATCAAATACGCAAGTTTCGAGATTATCTCCTTTGGTGCGCTCTTTCGTTGAGGAGGGGAGTTTGGTTGCCGCGTAAACAAACAGGTGGGACAGATATGTCGCATCATCGATATACTGGTTTATCATAACTATATAATTGTAAGGATGCACTGTTCAACTCGAGAATAACCGAATTAAAGTAAAGGTGTCATTTTTTTAAAGCAAAAAAAATCGGAACAAAAAAGAAAATCAGTGGATGCGAGACTTTTCAGACGAGGGAAGAGATATATGGACCTCTAATAAATACGGTAAACATGAATCTGATCATTACATGTGGGCAATCTAAATGACACATCGATTTTTAACCTTATTATAACTTCAAAAAACCCACTAACTTTTTAGAGAATGTTTGTACAATCAAGAAAATCTTTTACATTTATGAAGACCACGACGTTTATTTTGTTTTTAGGTACCCTATAATTGAAAGTAGATTCTTAAATATACACAGTTGAGCTTGATAAAATCATAAAATGTATCACTGATTAACATCTTTATCTTTCTATAGCATTAAATAAATTTTAAAAGCCATAGATATCGTTCATTTATTTATGCACGTTTGTATACATAAGAAAACTGTCCCACCTCCATGCTGAAATGGATACTTTTTGCGCCTCTATCGCAGGAGAGTTACAATCTCGAAACTGGCGTATTGGGAATTTTTAGCTGAAAAAAAGGCAAGATACTGATAGGATGAATTCACCGTGCATCGGATACCCTTGTACTTCAACAAGTTCTACTTCTAGCTATATCGCTACTGACGTAAAAATTATCCAAATGGAGCTTAACATTTAGTATGTGATTAAAATATAAATTTCGGACATAAATTTATGCCCTTTATTGAGAAAATATCCTCAAAAATCGTGTTTTTAAAAATAACTCAGAATTCACCATGGATCGGATACTAGTACTATTTACCATGCATCGGACAGACGGTATTTGGACCGGAAAAAATATAATTCCTTTATCACAGTACTTTAAAGTCCTTAATATGGATATATTTTTATCTTTTATCCAAGAAGTAACCCTCATCTTAAATTTAATTGATGATTTAGTTGCACAAATGTAGAACGATTCAAGATACCTCTCTCTGCCTTAAAATTGCTTTAAAATGCTTGTACATGTATATGTGGTAATTCGCGCCTTTTTCTCACGGGTTATCATACCCTGGTAGGTAGAAATAAATTGAGTCAGATTCTAGATGTCATATATCAATAAATTGTATTTTGATTGAAAATAAAGAGTTTTTATTTTCTATCTCCGCAAAAAACAGATGTCATTTGGGTTCTGTATGAAAATGGTAGTGCTTACCTTTGCATCGGAAAATGTCCGATGCATGGTTAATTTGTGTCCGATGTACGGAGAAATGATCATACTAGTAAAAACCAGCACTAAAAAGAATTATATGAACATTGAAGTGAAATTTCTTTAATATTTATGTAAAATTACCAATATTTGACAAAATTCACCAAAGTCTGACTCGTTCCATTGAAGTCGAATTTAAAGACCGATTACTCTAAAAATTGCAAATTCATAAATTTCTGGTTATTCCCCTTTGATGATGTAAAATATGACTTATCTTCAAGGCCATTTTTGGTGTATTTTTATCAAAACATGGTAATAACAATAGGTATCATTAAAAAATTTAAATCTTCAGCTTCAAGACAGAAACAAATAAATACACGGAACTTTTAAGTTGAAAGAGAGTTTATTGTCTAAAGTTCTCCGAAGCAAGGTATGTGTCCGATGCATGGTGAATTCACCCTAAATCAAGCGGGCCCATTCCCAAGTAACCATAATCCTTACCTGGACCAAACTTGCATGAATGATATATCTAGGTATGCACTCTAATTGACTTGCAACAGATGTAGGATCTGACTACATTTTTTAGATAAAGGACCAGGTTTAAGTTTTTGGTGCAGTTTCTTTCTTATACTTAAAAAAAACTAATGCAATACATGTACTTCGACCAAATTTGTGTAGTTTAGAGACTGTGTTAAAGCTTTAAGTACAGATCTATTCTAAAGAAACTAGAAGCTCTAATTTGACCCAACTTGAAAAGATGATGCAATGCACTTGAAGTTTGTGTGTATTCGTTTCCATTTTAAAATTTTGTTTCTAAGACATATTTCCAACATCTGTGAAGCATTGGATCATCAAATCCTATCATTTCTGATTTGAATTTGCATCCCACACTGCTCAATACGTTATTGGCAATTTGGTTGTTATCGGACACTCGGTGCAAGAAAAGCAATGTTAAGAAAATATGGGTAATTCGAAATTTCATATTTCAACTATAATATGTATTTCAGCAAACAGAGTTTGTGATCTATGACAGATAATTGATAATACTTTCAGCAGCAGAAAGCACAAACAAATCACTCTCTTTCAAAGGATCTACAACTCTTTTAAATTATATTTTACAAAAATTTCGGAATACTCAGTATGTCATAACATTTTAACTTCTGTAGAATTCAAAATTAGTTTATTCTATCAAACAAACTAGTCTATTTATTCTATAGACAATCAGATACCTTTAGATCAGCAAACTGAGATTAAAAATCCAAAATAAGGGTTAGCAATCAGTCTTTTGAAATGTCTCGTTAGTTGAAAACATTTTATCGTCAACACGGTTGATGTTGCCGAATACTTCGGTTTTAGTCGGGTGTATGTTATCAGTAACTCAGCTAGGTTAAAAAGTTTCCTTTAGCTTCATGAATAGATTGGAAAAAGTCCATTATAATCTGCCAATCCTTGAAAATAGCAAACATAAAAGTTTGTTTTGCTATGAATGTATATAAATAAAGTTAATGATTATTAATTTATAATAGAACTACTCATCTGTTCAATCATGTTTCTTGTTTTCCATTCAAGATAACGTCTTGGAAACCGCTACAGGCGGTTTCAGGAGTAAATATATTATGTTTATTATATTATCATATTAACAATTTTGCTTTAGAATTCCGATATACATGTATTACGTTATCTTAAAAAAAAAAAAAAAAAAAAAACAAGTTTAATTTCCCCCATGATACCCGGGGAACTAATTTTTTGTCCAGTATTGTCAATTTATTATCACGTCACAGTTACACATATAGCAGGTGTGGCATAAGGGGGTGCCCCGTATATGAAACAAGTGCCTGTGATTTACCGGTATGTTGCTCCGCAGAAGAATGTCAACATATTCTTAGAAGCTTACAATAGAATCACCCAGTTTATATGACTTTTTTTTTAATGCTTGATCATGTGATCTTGTGTCAATCAGACAGCTGTCAACATTAAAGAAAAATAATAATTCTTAATTCTTTTTTAATACATGTACAATGTAATTTGGATATGTAGTAGATTAAAGAGACTAATATCCTTTAACAAAAAGCATTGTCCAGAAAAAAAATATTAAAAAAAAAAAAAAAAAATTAAGGGAGCTGTCTGGAATTTTATTGTGTTAGAAACACTTTAATTAAAAAAAAATATAAAACTCATTTTCCAACCGTTAAAATACCTACCAGTATTTAGGTGGAAGAGGTGAAGATTGATTCACTTTAGTTCCTGCTATGTTTAACCTTTTCTACAATTATTTACGTTTTCAATTACAAGGGGGGGGGGGGGGGGGGC
>PRKT01000219.1:711256-726410 GCA_003671525.1 Saccostrea glomerata | reverse complement strand
CCCCCCCCCCCCTCCTCCATCCGAACATTAGCTCTATCTACACATTGAATTTGAGCACACTGCGGGATGTGACCGTTCATCAGGGGGTTCTTATTTCTTCTTGCTACGTTAAACAACATCCGACGTTTTAGAGATCCGTGTTTACGATTTTGTAATATTTTAAAGTAAACCTCTTTTCTCCTCAAAATTTTGAATTCTATGTTATATATTTTGGTCTAACTACCTATTTGGAAATTCATCTAACCACCATTGAGTTTATATTCTTTAATTGCTTTACATGTATATACCAAAGTTATAAATGTAATCGTGTTCGAAAGGTTGTGAGTTTGAATCTCAGCGGCGACTGACCTAAGTCGATAAAAACATGAAGCAACTGTTCCTTTAAATATTTAAAATAATGAGATGCTTATAAACATAAACTTTTTAGGTTTAAATCCAGGACAAAAGAATCTGTTGACCAAAAAGTAGGTCACCGTTATCCACTTTTCAATTTCACCCTTAAAGCTCAATATTATGGATAATAATTAAAAAGGCTTATTAACAAAATTATCAAACTTTGTCAATTTTAGGTCTTTTAATGTAAATGGAATATTTCAACCAAAGTGTAGGTCACAGTGACCTACATTTGAATGGTAGTTGTAGTTAAAAAAATAAGTAATAAGCTTTAGCACATGTACATGTAAACACAGTGAAAATCATGCTAAGGGCTTAGTCCAGTAAACCATGAATTAAAAATGCATTTCGTATCTCTTAATGAAGATCCTCTCTCCTTTTGAGAGTCTAGGAGATGAAGTTCCTCATACAGGGTGAAAATGTACAGGGAGACAGGCACTTACAGTGTATATTGTAAAAGTCCTGTCACATATGAATCCAACATTGAAAAATTAGACTGAGCTTTGCTTGTCAAACTATTCAGATGATTGTCAGGGCCCATGGACCCCTGAATTCCTATCAGCTCCTATTGGCTTTGAAATTAATTGTATGATTATAAGAATATAAATATGTATATTGTGCATTTAAATTATTTTACTGTATATTCTTGATGTAACTTAGTTGTAAGTGAAGTTATAAGAGTGACAAAGCAATAAGTGCATAAAGATGTAATTTATTAAGACTGGGTATAAAGCTATATGACTGATAGGCAGTAGAATTTACACATGGGGAAGCAATGTATTATCTTCAACCTTAAGTAGGGGGAGTGAAAAGACCTTTACTATGAATCGTATCGTAGGCAGACAGGGTCCATAGAATGCAAGGCTTTTATTACCAATCTAATTTCCATATAGGTGGTCACTCTATCCCTCGCAGTTTATCGGTGTAGTAATAACCTTTCGAGTCACAAGTTTGGTAATAATTGAGTAATGACTAAAAAAACTGTTTTTTTTCCCTCTTAAATTGATGAAGGGAAATTATCATATAGGTGAAGTTGTCAGATACAGGACATGTCCCTAAAGGTCTTAAGTGTGGGTTATGATTGGATATTTCTTTAGACAGGGCTATTTTGGAGTGTTATGTCAACTTCCACATAAATATGACTGCATGCACTGTACAAGTATAATACCCATAATTTCAGGAATTGTTTTGAAAAAAAATAATATGTGAAGGCGATTGACTGGTACAGTGATTTTATGCAATCTAAGATTGTATTAAGATTAGAGAAGACAAAATTGTTCTTTCTTTATTTTTAAGCCTAAGTACTAGTGTTTTAAATAAATGATATAAAGAAGTCCTTTGTATTTTTTGGAAATAAAATCTGTGAAACCTTTTTCTCTAATTTTTATTAATTGGAAGCTTTGTCAAATTTGTTAATTAAAATGATTTCCTTGTGGTTGTTCATAGTTGCCAAATAGATGTGGTTAAAATTGATTATTACAAGTATTCATGACAGGAATTTATTACTCTAACTTTAAAACACTACATTTTGTAATGATGTTATTTTACGCAGATGACTTGTTATATTTAAATTCCTTTTTGCAATTAGCAATGCATATCTCTGTTAGGTGACCTGTGAAATTGGGTTAAATAATGTATTAAATCTGAATTCAGAAACTGTAAGGTCTCATTTCACATTTTGGTAATTAACATTTTTAATATTTGACATGGTTTCATGTTGAAATTTTAGGTTGATACTATAAATACTCTACATTACTATACATACACCATGATTATCAGAAGAAAATTATGAATTAGAAATTCTAAAGGTGTGAAATTATATATTTCAAATATTTATTATTCTGTTTATTTCACTTTTGATGAAGATTTTTATATGCTCCCACTAGCATCTTATTTTCCAAAACTTTTTCTCTCAGAAATTAAACATGTTATAAGTAATGTTTTGTTTGTTTTTCAGATGGAATTTAATAACCTGTGAATAACAAGACATCTTTATATTTCAGGTAAATGATAATGCATGAATATCCCATAAAATCATTCTTAATTGCTTTATTAGCTCACCTGAGCTGAAAGCTCAAGATTTTTAGCTCACCTCAACAAAGTTGGAGGAGCTTATGTAATACCCTCGGCGTCGGTGTCAGCTTCGGCATCCCAGGTTAAGATTAAGTTTTTTGGAGCAGTTTTCTTTTTTAGTACTTCTATGTCCTATATTGATTAGACATGCATGGAAGATGCTTCTTATGTGTGTCATTGTACCAGTCAAAGTTGCAGATGCTGCAATTTCAGCAAAGGAATGACCAGGTTAATGTTTTTTGAGCAGGTTAACATTTTTGTTGCAGTTTTTGGTGTAGGTCTCATTTCCAAGGAACTATATTTCCATAAGCCCTATGTTGACCAAACTTGCATGGATGATACATCTAATGATGGACATTACCAGGCCTGCTTCGGATGCTGAATCTGACCTACATTTCTGGTTGAGTGAACAGGTTAATGTTTTTGGTGTAGGTCTCATTTCCAAGTAACTATAAGCCCTATGTTGACCAAACTTGCATGAATGATACATCTAAGGATGTACACTACCAGACTTGCTTCGGATGCTTAATCTAACCTAAATTTTCTGGTTGAGAGAACAGGTTAAAGTTTTTGGTGCAGGTCTCATTTCCAAGTAACTGTAAGCCCTATGTTGACCAAACTTGCATGGATGATACATCTAAGAATGCACATTACCAGGCTTGCTTCGGATGCTGAATCTGACCTACATTTCTGGTTGAGTGAACATGTTAATGTTTTTGGTGCAGGTCTCATTTCCAAGTAACTATAAGCCCTATGTGACCAAACTTGCATGAATGATACATCTAAGGATGTACACTACCAGACTTGCTTCGGATGCTTAATCTGACCTACATTTTCTGGTTGAGAGAACAGGTTGAAGTTTTTGGTGCAGGTCTCATTTCCAAGTAACTATAAGCCCTATGTTGACCAAACTTGCATGGATGATACATCTAAGAATGCACATTACCAGGCTTGCTTCGGATGCTGAATATGAGCTACATTTTCCGGTTAAGTGAACAGGTTAAAGTTTTTTGTGCAGGGTTCATTTCCAAGATACAATGAGCCCTATGTTGACCAATTTTGCATGGATGGTACATCTTAGGATGCATACTACCAGACTTGCTTTGGATGCTGAATCTTACCTACATTTTCTGGATGAGTGAACAGGTTAAAGTTTCATTTCCAAGAAACTATGTGCTCTTTAATGACCAAACTTGCATGGATGATACATCTAAGGCTGCATTCTACCAGGCTGGCTTCAGATGCTGAATCTGACCTACATTTTTTCTGGATGAGTGAAGAGGTTAAATTTTAATGCAGGTTTCATTTCTAAGTAAGTATTAGCCCTATGTTGACCAAATTTGCATGGATGATACAACTTAGGATGCATACTAATGGACTTGCTCCGGATGCTGAATTCGACATACCTTTTCTAGATAATAGACCAGGTAAAAGTTATGGGTGCAGGTCTGTCACCAAGAAACTATAAGGCTTAAATAAACCAAATTTGCCCAAAGGATGCATCAAGGGATGAAAACTCTTAAACTTGCTTCAGATGCTGGATTTTGATCACATTTTCGTGATGAAGAATAGTTTGAAGTTTTTATATAGGTCTATTCCAAAGTATCAGATCAAAATTGCAAAAAATTTGCATTGTTTTGGATGTACATGATTGTACACTTTTTGTTGGGTAATTGTGTGACTTTGCCTTACTTAAAGACAACATTCGTTGAGGTGAGCTCGGTAATCTCTGATTACCTATGTTTTCTGCAGCTGATCACCTGTTGTCTGTTGTCTTTGAAATGATCGTGCACCTGACAACCAAAGAAGCACAAAATTTGTCGCAGGCCAACATATTTGGATGTACACCCTGCTAGACATGTAAAAATTTTTCCATATAGTAAAATTTTGATATTTGATATATATCTCTCAAATCAACTAAATTATATTATTGTCAGCAAAATGTAACAAGCAAACAGGTAGAATTGGACAGCTGTAGGTTCAGAATCGAAGATTTGGTGATCTGGTCCTGTTCATAATATTGCTAAAAAGAATTTATGAAAGAGAAATATGTTATCAGGCTATTTAATTTTTGGTAGGACTGACAACTTTTACTAGCACTCAGCCCAGCGTGTGTAGCTTATTTTATGTTGAGTTTCAAACACTGCTGTCTGTAAACTTTTCACAATTTCAATTTCTTCTCAAGAACCACTGACCTAAATTTTAACTAAAGTTGGCCACATCCTTGTGTAAAAGGGGGTTTAAATTGTTAAAATGAAATGTCAATCTCCTTACAAGGGGAGATAATCAAGAAAAGTAAGAAAAGGATGGGGTCATTAAAATCTTCTTCTCAATATTCCCTGGGCCAGAAAGCTGAACCTTTTCAGGGAGGGATGGATAACCACAATAAGTATCACAATGTGAGGTCTGATCAAGAACAGCAGGGCTAAAGTTAATCAAGTGAGCTTTGTGGCCCATGGGGCTCTTATCTATTTTAAATTAATCAATTTTTGGCCAGAGTGCATACTGTACATATAGACATTTTGATAGTTAGCTGGCTGTAA
Organism: Saccostrea glomerata; assembly: GCA_003671525.1. Taxonomy (NCBI): domain Eukaryota; kingdom Metazoa; phylum Mollusca; class Bivalvia; order Ostreida; family Ostreidae; genus Saccostrea; species Saccostrea glomerata. The sequence goes on along the minus strand of PRKT01000219.1, from coordinate 721,401 downwards.
CCACAGTTTTGTCAATCATGACCATTTTAGCTTGCCTGAACCAAAGATTTTTATGAATTTTTCTGATTCAGTGATAGCCTGCCTGTTTGTTCATCTCTCTGCTGTTTTAGCTCTTCTGAGCCAAAGGTTTAAGTAATCTTTTTTGGATTGTCTAGTATCAGTCTTTCATTTGTATTCTGCAACTATTAACTTAATTTCCACATTGTCAACTTTTCATTTCTAGAACCACTAGCCGTAAAGCATCCTTGAGTAATTTAAAGGAAAAAACTTGCTTACAATATGGGCATGGCTGCTTGTATACGGGGGGACATTTATAAAACATGATTTATCCAGCTTTTCTCCCACAAATAAAATAGATATGGTATTTGATTCTAAACCACAGTGATGGATACATTCCTGCATTGTCCTCATAATTTTGATGCAGTTATGATGTCATCATTCAATGTATTGAAACCTTCTGAGAAAAATTATGAAAGATGGAAAAAGAGGAATCCAATGCTTTTATATTGATTTGAACCTTTAAAATGTTTTACTGTGTTTATTCTGTTCTTAAAAAAAGAATTTAAGAACTGATATTATTCTTGAAATAGATATATACTAGGGATGTGCGATTTTATCGGTATACCGGTATATCGCGATTTTTTGTTGCGTGATACGTATCGTGATACGGAGACCTAAATACCGGTATTTAAGAACATATTATAAAGTCAAGAAATTATTCATTTATTTGTTTAATCTTTTCCAATAACAATTACAGAGAGTATAAAAATGTTGTAAAACGTGAAAAGAACGGCATCTTACCGTCCAAACAGAGTTGATTTAATATAAATAAATATTTCAAGAAAATAAAATTTTGTTTTTCAAGCAAATTTTTCAGAAAAATAATGACTTATCATATAAAATCATTGTAAAATCTGCTTTTAAAAATATCATGATTTTATCGTGATATTGTGGGAAAAAATCATGATATATCGCGATACGAAATTTTTGGCGATACCCATCCCTAATATACTATAGCAGGAATTTTGTTTGACTGAAGTTAAACATCCAAGCATGTAGAGTTATTCTTCTTAGCAAAAATATGCATGAATATGAACCAAAAAAAATAGCATTTTTTTTTTTCAATTTGTAAAAAGTTTTATTAATTATAAGATTAATAAATGTGTTGACAAAGATTTATTTTTGAAAAATGTAAATAATTTCTTTCATTTTGAATTTTTTTGGGTAGGATATTATTAAAAAGTAAGATTTATTCCTTTTGCTCAACATTTCATTATACATCTGAACACAATACAGAAGTAGTAAGTAGCTTGAGCTATGTGAGTGTCAAAAACAAATTGCACTCACAGCAGGTGAATTTGGGTTTATAGTCCTATGAATGCAACTGATGAGTGTAGCATAGTGGAAGAATAAAAAGAGAGTACAAATATATATAAATATGAGTTATCTCACTTACAACACATCATTTTCATCTTAAAGGAGACAGCATGATTGCCACCCTGCATGTCCAATTGTACTTTTCCACTGTCATATGAAGGGAGACAACACAGCTATTAACCTGTGCATGAGGGAGACGTATCACAAATTGTCTCCCTGTACATTACAAAGCTCTTTTAAAAGCAATCAGATGGACTGTATTTGACATTTACAGTGTAGCCTCATTTATCCGGACACTTTGGTTCCCAGTCAATTTGTCCGGATATGTGAAGCGTCCCAGGGCTCGACATTAACGCTTGTACGCTTGTCCGGTACCAATGAAAAAAAATTACGGACAAGTGAATATTGCTGGGCACTTGTCCGATTGGACAAGTGATTTTTTAATGTAAAGAAGTCTTCAAATAGTAATAAATGTCTTCAAATAGTAATAAAAATAATAAAAAACAACTATTGAAAAGTTTATCGAATAAAACGGAAGCAGTACATAAACCCGAATTTCGATCCTGATATATTTGGCTATGTAAGTTCACACTTGATCGGGATCGATGTTCACTAATTGCAGCCATACTGTTGCATGGCGTGGATCTTACAACGTTCGCGGGTTTGGAATTATTACAGATTCACTTGCGACTATTTATGTTGTCAGGACAAGAAGTCCAGAGAAAAATTTGTTTTATATGTGTTTGTCTTATTTATCAATAACAAGTCAACACTAATAAATCACGGCTAAAGCATGTTTGATTTTTAATTAGAGACTAAGTAATTGTTTTCAAGTTGACAGAATAAGATATTCATTAAAAAGTTTCGGACAAGTGAAGTTGAAATTCGGACAAGTAAATATCTTGGTCACTTGTCCTAATGGACAAGTAGGAAAAAAAGTTAATGTCGAGCCCTGCGTCCGGATATCTGAATTACCCATTAAACAAGACAAAATATTATATTTTCATGTAAATCAGTTGAATCTGATTGGTCGAGAAACATTTGTGAAAAAACACTATTACCCGCTGAATAATGAAGCCACGCCCTCCAGCGTAGCAACAGTCAACAGAGCTTGACAACGGCTGATAATCCAAAAAAAAAAAGCGACTGTGCAGAATTTATGCGCGCATGGTTCACTGTTTGTGTATTTGTATAAAACATTCAGTATAATATAATAAATATTGCATGTAGTTGAGTGTAACATTGAAATATTTTACACCTTGAAAATCATTGGCAACCTCAGCTGCGCCTCGGTTGACAATGGTTTTCTTGGGATGAAAATTTTCAATGTTACACTCAACTACATGCAATATTTATATAATAACATTAAAAAATTCTGTTTCTATGAAAAATCGTCCGGATACTGAAGCGTTCGGATATCTGAAGGTCCACTGTTAGTGTTGATTGCAATAACTTACTCATAAAATATTTATAAATTTAGTATGGGCAAAAGTAAATAGGAACTCCCCCCTCCCCACCCAAAAAAAATTGATTGAATTTTATATTGTGTAACATGGTGTTTTTATGTCCCAATAATCAAAGATTTGAGGGTATAAAATGTTGTTTTTCCTTTCTGTCTGTCTGCAAAAACTTTCACTTGCCCATAACCTTTGATTGGTTGGATCTATGGGTTTCATATTTCAGATGTGATTTCTTGTGACAAGACCTTCCTTTGGGTACCAATATATTAAACTTTTTGATCTTGACCTTTGAGTTAAACCAACTTTGCAAAAATTTTATCCTTATCCTTGCCCATAGTTTCCTTGGGTTTAAATAGTTTTGACCTTGACCTTAGCGTGACAATTAAACCAAAAAAAATTATCCTTGGCCTAACTCTTGAACATTTAGTAATAGGGCTTTCATATTACACGGGTGTATTCCTTGTGACATGACCTTCCTTTTGATACCAACAACTTTGACCTTGGAGTTTGACCTACTTTTGCAAACTTAAACCTTGGCAATAACTTTTGAACAGGTTGTGCAAGGTCTTTTATGTTTCACGTGTTTTCTGATTAATTAACCCTTACTTAGGGCCATCATTGTTTCACAAACACATCTTTTTTTGGGTTAAAAAACAATTTGAGTTAATAACGCACTTTCTTCGCAGGGAATGTTCACTCCTTCATGGCACCTGATCCCACCTCTGATGTTTTAGAGGTCTGTGTTTACTCTGCTCCTGATTTATATTGTTTAGTGGGCTTTGAGATTGAATACTGTTCATTATCTCAATAATATCTTTCATTTCTGATTGAAAAACTTGTAAAGACTCAGACGAGCACCTTTATAGCAAATGTACTGGGGAATCCCTTAAGTATTTCTCCATGAGATTTATGTTTATGAATACTACTTTCTATGCAACATTCCCAGGAATTATATCTGACCTTCCTGCATGGACATGACCCATGGTCTGTCACACAAGGTCATACATGCATAAAGAATGGCTCAAGTGGATGATTGACCAACAGTAGACCTTGTTTTTTTGAATTATGACACATTAATTAATTTTGTATATGTGTTATTCATCAAGTCAGGGGGTCAAATTACCCTAGACTGGACAATTCTATCTGTCTGCATGCATTGTTTGTTATCCCTTGGTCTTGTCCGCTGTGATATTTGTACACATACTATGGTAATTGCACCTGTCATGACAGGTTTTGTGGCTTTCTTCATTAAATCTTTTTGTCTTGTCGGACAACTGCCCTTGATTCTGGCTATTTCTGTTGTGTTGTCTGTCATGTGCAGTTTGCGTTTCTGACATCTCTGTTTTCAGTTTCCAAATATAGCCTAGTTTAGTATATCTGCGATGGACACTTTTTTTGGCTGTAATTTACTGCACACTATATTTATCTAACTGTGTTAATAAAGCAGGAAATGCGCCTCTTATAGTCGTATCTATTGGTTGTCATTGCTTGAAGTGAATTATCCAGAGAAAAGGGAGAAAATCTTATGTCTGATCCATGGCCATTACGGAGAAAGAAAAAGATGGGTTGTTCTGTAATAGACTCACAATAAGCTACTGTAAATCACTTTTTATTCACAATACCTTTATTTTCACATACTAGTAATTACCCGAGACAGTGTTCTTGTGAACATTCCATTCTCCCTGTATATTAGTATTTTGTAGGATTAAAATATACAGTGCAATATCGAAAATTCATGAAAATTTTGACTCTCTATTAAAGATTTTATAACTATTTCATGATAATAAGGTGTCACAAAAATTAAGTCACCTACAGTACAATGCAGTATTACCCTTTACTGCAGTTTTTTTTTATTAAAAAATTCGAATAAACAAGAGGCCCTTTGACCAAATTACCTACCTGAGTACTTTGGTTAGAGTAAAAGCAGAAACCGATTCAGTATTGAAAGTAAAGTTTAAATGTATCAGTCGCCCTATCCAACTCTGGGAGGAGCAGGGTAGGGGGTCTTGTTCTGAATCAACTTTGAATGTACACTTCTTGGAGTTGCTTTCATATTTATATGACTAAGAAAGGCTTTAAAAGTTCAAACTATGACTGGGCGAATTTAAAGCGGGGCTAAATTGTATGCAAGTGTGAAAGGGCGAAAATAAGACGGGGCGAAAATAACCCTGTATACAGTATTATTAATTCCGTAATATTTCCATTTCCAATTGTTTTCTCTATGATAAACAAAAGTGATACTCGTTAATTTCATGGTAATACCTGTGGTATGTATATTTCTCTATTACTGAAAGGTCAGGTGTAAACCTGCATGTATATCACTGGCAAATACACTAAAGAAAAAATAGATGTTTTGTTTAATTGTTTACTAAGTAATTTAATATGATATATCTTTTTAACAAACAAAATAAATAATAATAAATTATCTTTGGCTCAAAAGCAAGTCACTAGCGCAACGCTGTCCACTATCACCGAGGCCCCGCGAGACCGAGAACTCCACTTCCGTAAACAGCCCATCTGAACCACGTGGAGAAATCGACATTGCCACATGGATCTGCACGTACTCCATAATCTGATTCAGACATCGTCCCTCAGTCATTACCATCCGACTTTTTATGCAACTCAAATCCTCTATTATTTTAACATCCATACAAATCGGTTTCCTGACCATGCTAACCAACTCCCGTTTCATCAACTGCAACATTGCATTCAATATGGCGGCGGAGAAGTGACATAGTGCCTATACATGTGTTTAGGCTTCCGACAACCTAAATCTAGGTCACATATATAATTAAAGTTAACAAGATTACTTTGATCATAATTTAAAATTCTTTTGTTGTTTATTCTATAAATGTTGCTATTTGACTACAGAAACTAAATATTCAATAAAGATTTGTTTCGTTTTTTTGGGACTATTTTTTATAGTAAAATTTAACGTCATGGAGCCTTGTGCATTTCAAATCTACTCTATTAGATGGTATTTCGATTTATTTTAAGATGGATATTTCAAGTAAAAATGGAAATATAAGGAATCACTGTCTAGTTTGGAGAGTATGCCAGGAACTTTCCCACTATTGTTGATGCCCTGGCATACTCTCCAAACTAGACAGTGATTCCTTAAATAACTGAAGGTCTTTTGGAGTTTTTGATTTTACTCTGGTTGAATTATTGGTTAGGAAAAAAATATTTTCAAATGAAATGACAAACCCTTATACATGTATTTTTCTCATTGCTATTGTTTTAGCTGGTGGGTCAGTTTGGAAAAGAGTTCTTCATAGACAAAGTCGAGATGATCTTATGCTATACCCCTGACCTTGGCGTCAGCATCTCAGGTTAAAGTTTTTAGAGCAAGTCCATTCCTAAGTAACTATAAGCCCTACAATGACCAAACTTGCATGGGAGATGCATCTAGGGGTGGACCGTACATTGTTTCATTTAAAAAGAAATAAGATGTCGTCATAGTCTGTTGCTTCACAGCTAAATTGGGAATTTTTGGTCACAAAATTGGGAAAAATTAACGTTTTTGGCATTGGGAATGGTGCCGTTTATCGGTACCAGTTATATAAGGGGAAAAAATGCTGAGTCATCATTTATCAATTTTATGGTTGATTCAATGACCTTGTCTACAAATACACTTTATCATTGAGTCAAATGCTGACTGACAATTTTCATACTAATTGTTAGGCCATTATTTACACACTGAATTGTCAATGAATTTTTCTGTTATTTCCTGATCATGACAACGAGCACATGGTGGGTGTCACCGGCCGGCAGGGGATGCTTACTCCTCCATGATACTTGATCCCACTTCTGATATTTTGGAGGTCAACATTTGCTCTGCTCCTATTTGTATTGTTTGATGGACTTTTGAGCTTGAAAACTGTTTGTCATCTCCATATATCTCATTATTTATTGATATTTCTCTAGAGGAAGTCCTCATCATCATGCCATTCTTTACTAGTATATTTTATATTTAGAATGGGAATAAAACTGCTTACCTTTCATTTCAATTTAAACATAAGATATAAAAGAAATATTGCTGAATTTTTTGAAGACTTTATCACTGAGCAGCCTGAGACATTAACATAGAATGTTGATGGAAGCAATGTTTTTATCTGGCATTCTCGATATTTTCCACTAAATACCTATAATAGATTTCTCCATTACCAATGTAACCATAGCTTCTTCACATCTTTTTGGTCGCAGAAGTATTTTCCTTATTTTTTAAATGTGTTTTTCTCCCAGTGTTCATATTAGTAATTATAATTTTTCTGCCTTTCAAATATTTGTCATATGCAAATCTGAAGTTCAATAAACTTCGAGTTAAGATAAGCTTTTCTTCGCAGAATTAGTAACAACATGCATTAAACAAGCAAAAAAATCTATTTTTTTCAAATATTTGAATATATTTCAGACAACAAAATTCACAGATCCTTCTATTCTTTAGAAAAAAATAAAAGCATATTTCTTATCTATTCCATTGTACATTAAACTTTCATATCCTCAATTTACGCCACACCTTTGCCCTAGGGCAAAACTGAAATAAAATCTAGATCACTACGTGTTAATTAGAATGGTTCACTGTACAAAAAAACATGCACTGTGCTGTCATTCAATAGATTAATGAAAAAAAATTTTGAAGTAAAACTAAAACCCTCCTCCAGTAAGGCCCCACTGTATTAAATTTGATAAAACCTTAAACTACAAGAGGCCCCTGGGCCTTATTGGTAACCAGAGTATCATGAGTTTCTAGAACTGTGACCGCTCTTAAGTTTTACCAGGAACTTGGCCAGAGTTTTGTGACATAAAATTTAATATGTATATAATTTTCAAAGTTTATTTTGATTTCATATTGTGCAAGCTTGTAAGAATTTTTATCAGAAATATACAGAGATCATAAAAACATAGGTAATCAAAGATTACGAAGCTCACCTCGATATCGGTTTAAGTAATGCAAATCTCACATCATTTTTTTTTTTAATAGTTGATACATGTATTTATCCTGACAACATGGTCATGCATTTTCTGTTTAACTTGATTTAAAGTTCATTGGGGGTTGACCTGTTCCAAAAAAATTAACTTGGTCACTCATTTGGAAAATGTAGATCAGATCCAGCATCCGAAGAAAGCCTCAATTTTCCATCCTAAGATGCATCATCCATACAAGTTAAATCATAACAGGCCATAACATTAAAGAGCTACTCCAAAAACATAACACTGGTTACTCTGACTTTAAATTTAGACCAAATCCAGCATCTGAAGCAAGTCTGGTAGTGTCCATCCCTAGATGCATCATTCATGCAGAATGAACCCTAATTATGACAATATCTTCCACCACAGGCATTCTATTTCATAGTCACCTTATGCAAATAGGTCTCTATAAAATTTCATTTAATTTGATGTTATGCATGCATGACGGGCCTTTGCTGCAATAGTGTTCCTTGAGAGAAAAAAAAAATGATCATAAAAAAATGTCCAATCGAGAGGTCACAGACAGGATAACAACTCGTGGGTAAAAAAAAATTCATGGAAAAAGGAAATGAAGAATGGCCGATTTCTTTAGGATGCATTAAAGACTGTTTAGAAATCTCCCGTAACATTACATTGAGATCTGCATCAAAATGAGTAGACTTTCTATAGCGCTGCAATAAATTAGGGGAGGATTTCCCATGTATGCAGCTTATTGTTGGGTCTTCCTTGACTCCGTATGCCAATTAGGATTAAGCAGAACTTTCTCACAGCATCCTGCTGAAAGCCTGCGAGTTGCATTGTGAATCTGAAGCATAAATTTCCACCGGGTACTCGGGTAACGTTTGGTAATCATTGGGTCAAGTGATGAATTGTCGTTTAATTTCGTGTCACGACCCCTCATATAGAAAAAAGCATAGGGCTTGCACTGAGTGATGAAACATGACCACTGGACTAGAAAATTTACGAAGGCCAAGAGTCGCACAATTCAATTGTTACAGGGATGTCACTTACCTATGAACATGCAACACTGAACTTTATATGCCCTTTTGCTGCAATTTCCCATATTCTTGAATGAGTTTTTTAACCCGTTTTTTGAATTTTAATTTTTATATGTAAGGTGTACTCGACTCAAATTGCCTGCAGACATTTGAATTCTACAAAACCCTGAGAAATTTTCTCAGGTGAAAAAAGCCTCTTGTCCAGATGGGATCTGTGATTATGTAGAATTACAGGTGTTTTAAGTCATATATTGAACGCTTTAAGAAATGTTCAAAGCAATGTTCCGTGCAATTAAAGTGCAGGTAAAACATTTGTAAAGGAGATGACCAGACATAACAAGGAAAGAGGCCCTGTCACTTTGATGAAGCGATGGGAACCCAATTTTAATGTTAAGAAGTTAAACTGTTAGATGAACCTGAAAGAAAAAGGGGATGACCTAAAAAGTATGCAATTTATTTGTAATATCTAAAGACCATGCAAAAAACACATAACAAGGAAAGAGGCCCTGTCACTTTGATGAAGCGATGGGAACCCAATTTTAATGTTAAGAAGTTAAACTGTTAGATGAACCTGAAAGAAAAAGGGGATGACCTAAAAAGTATGCAATTTATTTGTAATATCTAAAGACCATGCAAAAAAATATTTTTGAAGGAAAAAACCCATTTAATCCAACTACAAACTTTATGTAGAAGAAAGAATATTCATTTACTTTTTTATTTATTTTTATTAATAATTATTTCTTTTACTGATATTTTTATTTACTTATTTGTCATGCAGTTATATATTATTTTAGTTTTTACTGAGGCATATTAAGGCTAGATATGACAAAAAAGTAGAGGGAGTACATGTAAATAACATATAATATATAAATGATTTTTGGATCTGAAATTTATCAAAAAGCTAGGTTTCTACTAATGAAATTAAGAGAAAAACATGCTTATAGCCAAGTGCTGGGGAAAATCAATTTTGATTCTAAATGTAATGTAAAAATTTGGAATAAAAATCACTTGCTCTAACTAGGAATTTGATACCAGTGTTGTTGCTATATCTGTGTTGCTGTTTTTTGTAATCTATTTTATTAAGATATATACATGTATACATATTGTAAAATAATTGTAAAAGAGTAAACATCTTGAAGTCAGTTTTTTTAATGCAAACATATACCAGTAAACTATAAACACACATTTTAAATTAGTGCTCTTAAATCTTAGCTAATTAAAAAAACCATAAAGTAGTGCTCTACTTTTCCACCAACCAAATGTATTTGTTTGATAATCATGTATTAGCATGTACATAAATTAGTGGGTGAGTGAGGAACAAAAAAAATTTACCCCCCCC
>PRKT01000219.1:690073-711227 GCA_003671525.1 Saccostrea glomerata | reverse complement strand
CCCCCCCCCCCCCCCCCCCCCCCTAAAATAAGTTGACTTAATGCATTTCTGCCATTCCAAGTTTTTTCTATGTTTTCAATCCATGGATAGAATGGATTTGAAGTTATAAAATTAAAAAAACGAACACAAATTGAAATCAGCAAATACTTATCTTTGAAATGCAATTTACTCTTGTGTGATTGGCATCTCTCCTTATTTTAAGTATAGTGAACTTTTTTGTTTTACTTTTCAATAATTTAGTATTTAATTTAGTTACAAAGTAAGGAGAATTCTCAAATGATGAAGAGAAATTCTAGAAGTGTTCTTTAAATATTAATTGTGTTTTGTCCCATTTGGTTCTTTTTTTTCCCAGAAAGAAAGATGTTTTTGAATTTAGGGTAGACTAAACAAAGAAACAATTTGGAATGGCCTTAAAGTGTATCATGAAGGTATGCAGTTTCCAAGCCAGTTTCAAGGATTTAAAAGTGAAATTTTACTGATCAAATGGAGAAAACGTATAAGTGGAATTAAATCTATCAAAATACAGATTTAGCTTTTTGTCCTGAAAAATGGTTTATAATTTTAACAAGATGTTATTTTGGCAATTGTATGAAAACAAGAAAAAAAAATGCAACCTTCAATGTGATAGGAATTATTAAAGACATCTCAATCAGAGTAACCCTTGCTATATCTGCAAAAAATTAATTCTAGCTATTTAGTTCAAATTACTTTTTATATGTCACATCTTCTAAAAATGACCTTTTATATGGATTTTAAAAACAGTCAATAAGAAATATTTTTTCTTAACTTTGGAAAAATGTTTTCATTGGAGTAAAAAATTTAATTAAATGAAACAATAAGAAATGTTGCCACTGCTTTCATGATTATTAAACTTATATTGTATTATTCCATAAATATATGTACCATAAAAATTTAATAGAAAACAAAAGTAACATATTAGCTTGAATTCCACCACAGGGCGAGAGTACTTAAATCAGTTCAAATTACATAAAACAATAGCAATGTGTATAAAAAGAAATCTGACACAGTGATATTTAAAACTTCTTAATGATATGACAAAAACCTTAGGTCTGTATGAAATCGGGAGAGCTGACTGGCTAGGAGGACGAGGGAAAGCAAAAAAGAGCAGATGTTTTCGTGGACAGGTCATTGAGAGGGGAGAACTTTTGACCTTGTGTAATCAGTTACTCAATGCAAAAATTTTTTGTTCCTTCAACTCATCATTTGCATTTTCATAATATCGGCAAATCGAGCACTTGAAACCCGAGAGTAGTAAGAAAGAGGATTTGGCGAGGGTTCCGATGGGTCGAGAAAAAAGAGTATTGTGTGCGGAGGTGGACAATGGGTTTGAAGTATTGTGCAATCAGTAGTAATTGCCCTTCATTTTTTGGCCTTTCTATCCTCTCTGTCTATGATTCCCTCCATTTGAGTTGTGAAACCCCTTTAGATAAGTGCAGGTTAGGAATGGACAGAGACTAGACTAGTAGTTTGTATAGTGTTTAAAAGGACAGGTAAGATAATGGTATTTGTAAGATGCAAAGAATTGAATTTGGTAAATCTTGACCATTAATAGGGTAAAAAAAAAGTCAAAATTTATTCACAAAGAGAACATGGCTGTAGGTTATGATCAAAATGTCTTTTTTTGGTTTGAAAATGTATTCCAGCAAAATGGAGACTTGACCAACAGATGTAATTCCAGAAGATTTTCTTAGGGGTATATACACTGAACTGTACACCTGTGTTAAACCTAAGGTATGCTTGACATACCTGGTGTTTGACTCAACAACTGTTTGTGGATTTTGATAGTCATCTAAAAATGACCCGTAGAACTAAATGTCCATTGATTAGATCTTGAAGACAGAAGGGGCTAGTACATTGTACAAACATTTTTGCAAGGCCACTGATGAAAGTTTACCTATGTCAAGTTGACCAAAAAATGAGATTGTGATATTACAATGAGTATATTGCTATTCTGAGTTGATAAATCTACTTCTGATGTATGAGAGTTTAGAAATGTCATTTTCACCTTCAAGTTGGTGGCTCCCAAATTAAATGCATTTAGTCACTTGTAGGGGTACATAAATTTTATTAAAAAAAAAAAATTCAATTTTTAAAATTAAAAATTTTGAACTTTATTATTAGGTTGGTGTAAGATAATTATAGTTTTAAAAATAAGAAATAGAACTGAAAGAAAAAAACATTCATTTATCAATTTTAAAACATTTTGTAGCTTAATTACCTTAAAATTTCAAATAGATTCATATTTAATACATTAAATTTATAATTTTGATTTTGAATTTGAAAGCCTTTGAAAAGTTTGTAAAGCCAAATAATTTTTTTTAATGTTAAGATATGGTTTAATATTTACTTTGAAACAAAATGTTAAAGAAAAATAAAAAAAAGAACCCAAACCAATTAGGTCTAAATAATTTTGGAGACATTGAGGGGACGGCACCTGTAACTTGACCTACATCTATCTCTTGGTGGTCAGGCTGGACAACAGAAAATTGTAGATAAAATTTCTGGTGACCCTCGATAAATAACTGCAGGCTATACATGTGAACCAGTGCAGCCGATTACTATCTCTAGGCAGCGGTACATTCTCTCAAGACCCCAAAGGCGACAGAGAGATCAAAAGTGGGACAGTGGCGTGGATCAAAGTTTACAAAAAAAAGATCCAATTAAAAAATTATTATTTAAATCTCTAATTTAAAGAAATTATTGTAGAAGAATACTTTCATATATTCTTTGAAAATGATATATAAATTTTATATTTTTTTCTTCTGATAAAAAAATTGTATAATTTTTTTTTTAGAAATTTTGAAGGGGTTTCTCAGAAATCTCCAAAATTTAAAATGTAATTTAAAAAAGTAACAGTCTACAAATTGCCCTTATACATAATGTACTCTAAACCTTTTTGATTTAATTTTATTTGCTGTATTTGAACTTTTTAGGTAGTTGTTGCTGTTTTGTCAAGGCCAGTTACTAGTGACAGACAACCAAAATCTGGTCCTCTGCAGAAGGTGACATTTAAAAGGTAGGTTATCAGATGTACAAAATCTTGTACAATGGAAATGTAATTAGAATTTTGCCTGCTGGGTAGGACCATAATTCATCTCTTAACTGATATAGCCAGGCTGGACCAATCTAAAAATTGCATAAGTGTTTTCTTTTGATTGACCGCTGGTACCAGTATGGGCTGGGCCACAACGCACCTATGGCCCTCTGGGTAGTGATGCAATTTCTTTGCTTTTGTTTGGTCACTATTTAAGTGCCCTAGATGAAAAATGGTCAGAGAGGAGAAATAAACAAGCAATTGAAAAATAAGGCCGCGCCTGCAAAGTACAGTCTTTCAAATCCAAATAAAATGGGTTTCTGCGCCAGTAGTTTTCAATAGGGAGAACACCCCTCTGGCTCTTTGCTTGTCATCATCTAATTGTGGGGTATAAGTGTACAGATTGTGCAGGCAAGGACAGAGATTTCTGTGGTGACTTTTTAATGGCATTGGGAAACACCTATTAATAAGATAATAGATTATTCTGAAATGGGGATTGCTACCAATCATTTGCCACCCACCTTAAGAAAATTATCGTTATAAAAATAATGGTATTTTAAAAGAAACTTTTTAGAATTACATCTTAGTGAAAAAAAGTGACATTTAAACTAGTCAATAAAATTTTTTATAACATTATTAAGTTTTAACTTAGAATATTTTTGAATTACTAGACAGACATGTAATAACTCCAAAATGTTCTTATTTTTATTCAATTTGTAACGGTACCTGTGATAAAAAAAAAAAAACAACAACATGATTTTATTCAGTGGAGAACCATTTTTTATACTTATCTCAAGTAATAACTTATTTTTGTTTTCTGTGGATGAATATGCATTTCATTATTTTTATGTTAAAGATTGAGCAGATAAAATAAAATTCTAAAAAGAATATTTTGTTATTCTAATTAAATTATGTGAAATTTTTATGGAGAAAATCATGTCATAAAACAGGTGCTGTATATACTCACCTATAAGTCATTTTTTTTGGAGTTTAACTTTGGTCCAAAACTCTATGTCCAACTTGCAGACGAGATACAAAAAAACTGGTATTATAGAATGTCAATCTTTCTAAAATGAACTTCTAAAATACAACTGACTTATAGGTGGACTGACTTAAAGGTGAGTATATGCGGTAGAAATACTTCCAGGCTTAAATACAGTTATTTTTTTTCTCAACCATGATGTCATAAGTTAAACATCAAGAAAATGATTTTGAAACACAATATTGTAAAACTCATTTAGTGCTCACATTCAATTAGTAAAAGGCAAGGTAGGGTAACCACTGAATCTGGCCCCTTATTTGATGTAAAAATCAGACCACAGTTAAAACTGTGTTGGTTTGTAGATAAGAACTTAAATTGATGCTTGTCTTAATATCAGCTCTAATTTATATTCAAAGCTTACATGTAGGCCACACGAGGGTGCAGAAATAGGATGTTTTCCTGATTTTGTTTTATCAATTTTGGTGGAATTTCATCATATTTGAGATACATTTCACTTTGGAAAACATAGAGCACAACTTGCCTATCTGAAATTTTTACACAAAAGATGCATTTGAAAAAAGTAAATGAAATACATAAATTTGGTAGATAGGCAAGCTTGTGCTCTATGTTTTCTGAAAGAAAATATATTGCAAAATTAATTAAAATTTGCATAAAGTTGGAAAAATCAGAGAATTGACATATTCTCTAACCTTCCCATGACCTTTGTGTATCTCATAACTAAGAACCAATACTCATTTTGTGGCAGGGATGATAAGTGGTTTTCAATTTATAAACTGTTGCATCATCCTAAAAGACCCCCCAAACCAGGGGCCAAAAATGGGTCTTACCCTATCTTGTTCTTTAATTACTACATGTAATTGAGTGAAATCTTTTCTTATGCCCCACCATTAATATGGCCGGGGCATATAGTGTTTGTCATGTCCGTCTTCTGTCACACTTTGCGTTTAGATCTGTTCAAAGCTAAGTTTCAAAGAAACTATACAACTTATTTTCATCAAACTTCATATGCTGATAGATATTAATGAGAGCTATGCAACTGCATCAACATTTTTTGACCTTGACCTTTCCTTTGACCTTGACCTCACTTTTCTTAAATTAGTGTTTAGCTCAGTTTTAAACATACCATTCAAGATGGTACAAACTTGCACGGATGATGCATCTCAGGATGAACATTACCAGACTTGCTTCGGATGCTGGATCTGACCTACATTTTCCAGATGAGTGACCAGGTTAAAGTTTTTGGAGCAGGTCCATTCCTAAGGAACTATAAGCCCTGCTTGGACCAAACATGCATGGATGATGCATGTAGGGATGGACACTACCAGACTTGCTTCGGATGCTGGATCTGAACTATATTTTGATTCCCAAGTAACTATAAACCCTACCTAAACCAAACTTGCATGGATGATGCATCTAGGGATGGACACTACCAGACTTGCTTAGGATGCTGGATCTGACCTATATTTTGATTCTCAAGTAACTATAAACCCTACCTGAACCAAACTTACATGGATGATGCGTCTAGGGATGGACACTACCAGACTTGCTTCGGATGCTGGATCTGACCTATATTTTGATTCCCAAGTAACTATAAACCCTACCTGAACCAAACTTGCATGGATGATGCATCTAGGGGTGAACACTACCAGACTTGCTTCAGATGCTGGATCTGACCTATATTTTGATTCTCAAGTAACTATAAGCCCTACCTGAACCAAACTTGCATGGATGATGCATCTAGGGATGGACACTACCAGACTTGCTTCGGATGCTGGATCTGACCTATATTTTGATTCCCAAGTATCTATAAACCCTACCTGAACCAAACTTGCATGGATGATGCATCTAGGGATGGACATACTCCTACAAGTAAGAGCCTCGGTTAACGTCCCTTCGCTCCTTATATACCTCGGACTCTTACATCCGAAGGCCATTTTCTAACGAGCTCGTTCCGCCTGAGATTTTTGGCGGAACGTATTATGCGTGAAATAAACTGTTAACAAGTAATTTTCAGGTACCTACGTGTTAGCATGGGGTATGAAAGTCGCAAGAAATAATAAAATCCATTTTATTCATTGTGCATTAATTAATGGAAATTGTCAATATTCCAATTTGTCACCAGAAGTACTTTCGATTTGACTTCATATCAATTTTGCGGATTGCTTGTCAGAAAACGAAATTTTCGTTGCATTACACTAGTTTCGTTTCGTCAGATTTTCTGTATTCCATTTCCGAATTTTGAACAGACGACTCGTTTCAATTTCTGCTTCGATTTGAAAAATAATGGATTTATTGCTAATACGAGAGGTTAACAGTGTTTTATGCGTAAGTTTTATCGTAAATATTGAGTATTTTATTATTTCGTACCATTCGTAAATATACAAAGACTTATTTCTTAATAAAACAATTTTTTCCACTTGGGGTTTCAGCGGCGAGAATTTTTACAATGGATGCTAGAGGTTACGCGGCGCCAAGTCAAAAGTATCTCGCCGTGAACCTCTAGCATGCTGGAGTAGGGATGGACACTACCAGACTTGCGTCGGATGCTGGATCTGACCTATATTTTCTAAACAAGCAATTCACCTGCATCACCATTCAAGACATTCTGATCAAATTTTACACACATACAAATTTTCATGTTGCTTTACTAATATATCCTCGGCGGGTCATTCATGTCCTATGGACATATTTCTAGTTATTTCTTGACAAAAGTAATTGAATTCCTTGTAAAGTTATACAATTACCAGGTATAACAAAATGATATATATATACAATTTATGAGTATGAAGCAAATTGTTTAGTCTAGTAGTTTTTAAATTATTAAAATTACACCCTTCTAAATAAGATTGTAAATCAAATTGTAATGTATTGAATTAACTTCTTTATTTTTTTTTGAAAAAAAAATCATATTAGAAATTTATTTCAACAGAAAATATTGTTCTCTGAGGTTTGCTTTGTATTTATATTTCCCTGTACATATTCAGCACTCTTATTTGACGGAAAACATGTATATTTATTAAGAATAAAGTTTAGGCCTCCAGTGGTAAAAGTCTGTTACCGTAAGGAGACCACATTAGATTGTCTCCATCCATAAAACAAGATCTGTTTGTAAGACACTGATGTCCCCTTATGGCACCTTGTGTCAAAGGTTGAAGTTTCTCAAATGCAATTCAAGGTCAATGTAAAAAAGTTTAAATTAAATACCGTATAAGTGGAAATTTTAGCGAGACGCAAATTTAGCTATATGTCCTTAAAAGTTGATATTTTATTTTAGCGAGATGTAATTTTAGCGATTTTAAAAAGCTCACTAAAGAAGCTATTACAAATAAAGCGCAATTAATTTTTAGCGATATTCAATTTTAGCGATTTTGGCACCCTCGCTAATAATGCCAAAATTAAATCCTAGCTAAAAATTATGCTTCTACGGTAATTGTTATTAAGAGGAAGGTCTATTTGCAAGGAAAACACTGTGAAATATGAGACCCCTTAGTACTATCTTTTCAAAAGTTATAGACAAGATTAAAAAGGTTTAAAAAATTTGCGAAATGTTGACTTGAAATGAGGCTGTTAAAGTCCCTGGAACATCATCTTATCAGTGAGTTGCCTGCCTAGAAATTTAGTTGCAAGGGAAAAGGGCCTTCGATATTGGGTGCAAAGGTTAAGGTTAAAAACTGTGATAGGTATAGCAATGTATATGACACCAATCAAGGTCAAAACCAATTTTATCATAGCTCTAGAGAGTGAAGAAATGGAGTCTGCTGCTTTCTATTTTTTACAGTGAACAAAAACTTGTGTTTGTCTGTTGAGACACTTCAGGTTTCATGGTGGTTATAAAAAGGCACATGAAAAAACATTGTCAAGGTGAAATCCAGAGAAAAGTATTGATTATAGTTTACAATTCAGTAGTTGAGAAATTATTGTCCTAACAGATGTTCTGCTTCTACAGTCTTTAATTAGACATATTGGTGCAAAATTTCATTTGATTCAATATGAAACAATTTAATCTTACAAGGAATCAGTACAATAGAAAAAAGTATTGTTTAATATCATGAAGTTTTAGAAAGAAATGAAAATGAAATATGATTTCTTACATAAAACTTCTTGTTTCAGTTTCTTTGAATAGAGTGTGCATTATTTGTATGACATTCTGGCATCTCTCCAGACCTGTACAGTGTAAAGATTCGAGTTGTCATTTTATATTTCAACATATGATGCTTCTATTGAATCTCTTTGGGAGAAAAACATCACAGTTTTTAATTAAAATCGTCATGCAATTTCCAAGAAGAAAAATCTTCAGCTAGATTTTTTTTCTTCTTCATGCAAATTTATAGCCCCAATGTTGACAAGCGTTGTTGTTGAGCTTTGCTTGGCATTGGCTGCATGTTCTAATCAATGCAGTGTCCATGAGAATGTAGATAAATTCCAGCATCTGTTGCAGACCCTTATTGATTTTTCCCTGCCTTCCTCCTGCACTTTTCCTTACTAGCACAAGCTTTTCAATTTGACTGCATTGATTTCTGCAGTTTTGTGACACAGGCTTGGGGCTGTTATAGGCTTTCTAGGACTTCTTGCTGATTGCCAGAGATAGGCAAGATCACATGAGCATGAGCTCCATGTTCACAGAAATAATGATTTAAAGTTCATGATCATTGCTTGAAAGTTCGTTTCAATTCCATTTTTTTAATCATTGCTGTCAAGGGTAAGGTATGGATTTTGATTTTGTAGAGAGTTATGGATAACTTGGTATGTTGACATTATTACAAGCATGTGTTGTTTGTGAGATAAAAGTAAATCTTTGGAAATCACGGCTACTTATGGTATAATCTAAATGATTAGAAAAGGGGTATTTTCTAATTTGGTCAAGCTCCATCTTTTGTTTTTGTTGTTTGTAAATTTCATTGGGAAATACATTTTTACCATGCCTTAACTCCAGTTCATGGAAGATTTGGGGGTATTCAAATTTTTGCCCTGCGTGTATGTCTGTTTGTCGGAAAAAAACTTTGATATTTTAAGATTGGTTTTAGCTATAGCTTTCTTATTTCACCTGTGTATTCCTCATAACAAGAACTATTTTGTTTATTTTATCTCTTGATAAGGACCTTCATGTCTTACCCATTTTTGCAAAAAATATCACTTAAACTTTGGTAATAACTTTTGAAAAATTGGTGCTAAGACTTTCATGCTTCACAAGTGTATTCACTGTGACAAGACCTTTCCATTTTTGACCTTGACTGTTACAGTAGCATTAAACCAGCTTTTAAAACTTGAACCTTGACCATAAAGTTTGAACAATTGTTTTTGCTTAACCATCATTAAAAACATGATTAAAACTGAAGGCTGATCATTTAAAAAAAAAAAGTCATACTAGCATCATATTTCAAGCAAAGTGAAGAAAAAAATTCCACTGTTATTAAGACTGTGATATACATGTCTCTCAGTTGATTCAATACACAAGAACAAGCTTGAAGAATATTTCTTAATTGATGCAAGATATATACGAAGAAGCTGATGAAACAAAATCTTCAAAGATGTTCTGCATACATAAGAATATTTTAACTTTTTTAACTTCTTTTATCATGCAAATAGATAGTGCATGTTTATTTAAAGCAATGAGTCTTTGAAAAAAAGTTTTTTGGGTCTAAAATTCTGAAAAACTTATCATATTCAGCTATATATGGTGCCTGGAGGTAGGATGGGCCACAAAAACGAGTTAGTATTGGAATACATAGGAAAATATCCTTTTTGGCCACCCCTTATTTTTGAAAGCATTTATCTTGTAATTTTATTGTTTTCTGCCTCCCTGTCAGTCCCTGGAGCCTGAGAAATGAGGCCACCGCTAATATTGATGTAATGTTCAAAAAAATTCCTCTCTACATCTGGATATCAGGCTGTCAAACCGCTGGCATAATTATCCCCTCGCACAACTAGTTGCGGAGGGGATATAGCATCGCGAATGTGTGTGAGTTAGTGTGTTAGTGTGTCTGTTACAGCTTGTGGGCAAGATTTACAGAGATTTACAGAGAACCTTTGCATTAACCACTCTCAGCCTTTACATACTTGTGTGGCATTATAAAAGGACGAAGCCTATTCATTTTCAAATTAGTCGATGTAATATTTCTTAAAATGTAGCGATTTTACTACCTTCTAAACCTGAAATTTTATGTATGACTTGACAATGCTCACTTTTGCTTATTGGGTTGCTTCAATAAACTAAATTATATGTAGGACTTGACAAATTAATACCACTTCCGTTTGGTCAACCTGGTAAATTCAGGTCGCTTTGATAGACTCGCTCAATAACTTTACTTTGTACATGTATTTGCGCATTGTCATATAATTGTGCGTATTTTGAGACAGTCTGTCATCTTGGACACTAAGTAATTGAAATAATTTGATGAACGTCGCGGTTTCATTACTAAAATTCCAACAGGTGTCTGGGAATTTGGGATGCACGTTATTCCTGAAAGCTGTAAATACAATTCACAAGTTCAATTGACCTCTCGATGTACACTGTAGCTCTGTAGGTCTGTCAATATATTTATTTCGGAGAGCTACAGTTCTGCAGCTACCCCCTTACAAAGACACTATGCACTTTGCATTTTGTAAATGAATCCAACTGTGGGACATGGAGACTGGTCCTTCGAATAAGACTGTGTAAACCAAGCGCCCATGTCCCAATAGATGCTGGCACAAAAAGATCCCTCACTGCTCAATGGCCGTCAGTGCCTATTATAGGGAAAATGTGCAGCTCTCCACCGGCAAGCCTTCATATGAGCAAAATATTCCTGAAAGGGACATCAAACAAAATATGTTGTACTATCAATCTTTAACATGTTTAACATCCCTCTAGAAAATTTATCTCTCATGAGATATTGCCATTACAAGTGAAGTTCCCGTCACGAGGGAATGCTCCGCTTAGCAATGTCCTTGTTATAATAAGTATGCATTCTTCTACCCACATGAAATTTCTGGCCTAGGAGTCATGGTATCAAAACCATCTCTGCTCCTAAGGTGACAAGCAGACAACTAAGTTCCATGTAAGGGGTGTTAAGGAAGTTCGTTCCAGGATGAAATATTTTCAAAAATTTCAAAGTAGTGCTTAACTAAAGAGATGAATTTTGAAGTCTGACAAAATCACAACAGTGTGCTTTAAATTTATAGCACTTCATTTCTAGTTGGAAATTATAGGATTTTTCTTCCATATGAAAATATATATAACATCTTTAAAGCACCCGAATGATAGAAATGCTGGTCATTTTGACTGAAAATAAAGGATAAGTTACTGTTGTTTCTTCATAGCTTATCTTGCATCAGACAAGCTGATGAGCGTAGTTATAAGAACTATAGATCACTTTTCAAAAGAATAGGTTTGTCATTTTGGAATTTTTTTTCAGATTTGATAATTTTTGCATAATATTTGAAAGGATGTCTTGACCTGTGTGCCTAATATATGTCAAAAATATGCGTCATCCCAAATTTTTCTGAAATGACATCATCTGTTTTAATACCTGCCCTCCCCTTATTGATTCAGCAAAAGACAATTAAAACCTTATCAGTAGCAAGAATGGACTCTGTAAACATGAAATATCACAAATTGTAAATATCTTCTCACCATATTTCATTTTTAAAATAAAAGAAAAATGTGGAACAAACTTTCTTAACACCCTTTACATAGTTTTTATGAGCAAGGGTGCTTCTACCTAAATTGTGAAGTCTGAAGTGCTGATGGTAGGGTAGGACTATTTTGGTCATATAGTAAATAAAAAATGAGTTTATTATTTGAAAATTTGTTCTTTCTCTTTGGCATCTAGCAGACAAACTAAGTGCAATTGTTATGAAAGGATACCTCTTCCAAAATTGTGAAATGTATCTCACCAAGGTCAGGAGTTGCTTTTGTTTGGGGAGGAAGGGGCTCAATTGATCAAATAGTAGTTATGTATTGTGTGAATGTACCTTTTCTTTGCACCTAGACATCTAGCAGGCAAATGATGAACATAAAGTGTTCAATGAATAAGGGTGCTACTACCTAAGTAATGAATGCTGAGGCTCACACCTAATAATGCAATGACATATAGTCAATGGTGTTTGATTGTGCTAAATAAATCTGGGAATAATTGCCATGATGCATGACAATTCAGAGTGGGCCAAATAGCTGATGGTCAACTTTGGAGTTAGATCGCCTCCTAAAAAGGATTTATTTCTCTGTACTACAAACTGCTCTTGTATGGAATTGTGATGAAATATTTACAAAAAGTTAGACTTGATAAGCAATTATGATGTCTCTTGATCGACATGCTTCAGACTAGTTCAGCAGTCCATGGTCTTTGACCAAAGAGAATTTAAAATTCTTATCTCCACCTTCCCTTATCTCCCCTTTAAGTTCTCTTCCACTTCTTTTTATTGAATTATTCATTTCTATTATGTTCTTTTGTTATAAATGCTCATCCTGGTAATTTTTTTTTGTCCATGCAGATTTATTGAAAATTGGTCAGTGGTAAGTTCATCTGGATTGCAATGACTTGCAGACCTAGTATGAGTTTCTTGTCAATTGACCTATTTTTGTGAGAGTTATAGCCTTACTTTAAAGAAATTGATTTTAGCTTCCTTTCTTCTTTTGGCAATAATTGAAAATGAAACAATTTTATGTAAGTATATATGTGGCAGAGACATGTGATGGAATAAAACTAAAGCATTTACCAAAGTAACTGTTTTTATTATAAATCTTGATACAGTAAAACTTGGTTATAATGAAGTCACGGGGACAAATAAAATTACTTCGCTTTATCCGTAAATCGTTATAATTCGTTAAATTTATGTAGCTTGGGATCTAAGATAAATTCGCTACATCAGTGAATTCGCAATATCCGTGTTCGTACTAAATGAGTTGTGCTGTATTACATATTGAATCTAAGTTTAAATTGAGAGTGTGTGGTGGCAAATATTTTTTTTATTTCAGGTGTTTACTCATTTGCATGAATGATGTGCATATAATCTTAAAGACCACAAGGGAACGTTGTTGGTTGTTTCTCTAACATAAATAAAATTGTCACAGAATTATTCAGTAGAAATATTTTTACTAAGAATGATTATGAATGATGGATTAGTGAAGTTTTCTACAACATGACATATTTATAATCAGAGAGGTTTGAACATGAAGGAGGAATTACAAATTCAATTCAGGTGTGGAAATTTGCATAAAACTTGCAACAGTTTTTATAAGTTGAAACAAAAAATGATAATGAGAAGGGCTCCATCGTCGTGACTCACCATTAGTTAATCGAGACATCATAAGCGTAAAATAAGAGTCTTGATGTATATTAATATTTTATTCATGAACTCAGATGTGCAGCCAGGTAATTTTTAGACCTTTTAGTTGATCTTTTTGCGTATTTCATTATGGTTTTAGCGTTTTCAGGTAAGCTGTTGTTTTTAACTCTGTACACTGATTTCCTTGTTTAACACCAATTCAAAGCTATAACAATTTTTTCAAACACAGTAAAATTAATGTTTCTTTTAATTGATTTTAATTCAGCTTTTTCCTCCATTGTTTGTGATATCGGCATGAATATATTTTGAGAGAGAGAGACACAGCAGTGAGAAATGCAGTGGTTAATTATAATATATCTTCTTGAACTGTACGTGTTATGTGTACAAGAGTGCTCCAAATTCTTAGAATATTCTTAAAATATAAAAAATAGTGACATATCTGGTACTTGAATTTTAATTGTTCTTTGTAAAGCGTTATATACATTGAATCTGCACATTTGTAAGGCAGATAGGAAAGATATTGCTTTATTTGAGTGATAAAATATTCCTGATTAAGTTTATATAGATCATCTAGATTAATTATTTGAACAATGAATTGTTAAAAAAATAATTTTTAAAAATTTTAGAATTTGAGTTGAATCAGTTGATTAGACCCAAAGAAGGAATAACATGATGCTAGTGTTTGTGTACTAATGATATATGACCTTGTCTGAAATTCAGAAAATATCCTGAAGTTATATGTGTTTAATTACTGCATGATTTTACGTTTTTTAATGCAGGAAAAGTTGATTTGTATTCAATGATGAATAAGTCATCAGAGGAATTCACAATTCTACAATGGGCCTGTTGAGAGCTTTGTTTTGATCAAGGCAAAATGAATTGTCATAAATGATGGGGTTATTAATAGGAAAAATCTTTTTGAAAAAAGGCAACGAATACAATTTTTTTTTCTTAAATATTTTTTTTCTCCGTGAAAAATGATCAAAATCTGCAAGGATGAATTATTTTTCTTTAAATGCATTTTCCACATTTAAGTATTTATGAAATTCATATAACAAAAATGAAGTCATTGAACATTCTTGCATTAAACTTTTAAACTTTTGAACTTGGCCGTACAAAGTGAATCGACAGCATGTTGCAACACTGATAAGCAAGTTTGTGAGTGGAGTCCAGGTGCAAGTGTTGTTTAAAATGAACAGGTAAACACCGAGGGTCAAATTTTGATAAGAACTACCTCTCACGTTGTCATAGTAATTTACCTATTTTAAAAAGACGTTCAATATTACAAGTGTTTGGGCTTGATGCACCGGGGAGAGGAATTCTATAGCTTTGTCCTTCTATTTAGACCTGGGTAAACTTTTTTTCACCGTGTCAAAAGTAGCAAGTTAATTTAAGTGAATTTATTTAGAGAAGGAATTTGTTCATTATTAATTGTTCCCTATAAATTTGAGTAACATGAAATGTAAGGTTTCTTCTTTTAACAGATATGTAGGAATCAGAAAGTCATTTTCAGTGTTCCAAGTATACCTGATAGAAACGAACATGATTTCTAAATTTAGAATCAATAATGTAAATCATTTCATGATAATTAAATACGATTTCACTACTGTAATTAGGACGTAACTTAAGCTGTAATGACCTTATGAAGCATCATTATAGATTTGAAAATTCAAGGTCGTTTTGGAATATATCCTGCAATAGGATGGGGGAAGCCCCTAAAGAGTTTATTAATTCTAAGGTAATTTCTTGTTTTCACATTTTGTGGTGACTATCAGCTGGTACTTGTATTCCTTAAATGCAAAATATTTCAAATATACGGTGTCCTCTAAGCTCATGTAAAATTGTTTTGAGAGCATTCTAGTTTGAAGATGAACACCAAAGGATTCTCCTTCTTTGAAAGTGAAGGGCCAGTAATAATATTAACCAGTATATGGTGTAATTAGCAGGGATTGGTCTATTTCAGACATTGTAAAGAAACAAAATGTGATTTGCTTGTACACTTTTTGTTCTTATTTGTTCAAAATTGATTGCAAAACTGAGAATCCTTTAAATCTGCAAGCAGAAATCTCTAGAATTTATACTTCAAACTTTTTTTATATATTTTTTCAGTTATCATTTTAAATTATCTATGAGGATGGGTAGGGGTTGTGGCTTAATTTTAAAAAAATCTTTCTCAAACTTATCTGTAAGGATCTTCAGGGCTGAGTAGTTTAAACTGTTCATTTCTTTCCTTTTCTATCATTAGATTCTCTGTCTTTTATTTCAGTATTTATTCACCAAAGTCATTGTAATGTTGTGTCAACAAGGTGGCTATTGCAAAATCTCCGATGACCTACTTGTTTAACTAAACCGGTTGAAAAAATAATCACATATTCAGAGTTTATGTAATATTTTTACTTTTCAGAGCAAACAAAGTATTTGAGTCCCTTTAAATGCTCCTTGCGGTGCACTTTGGACATTCTTTATACGAGGTGGGCCGTTTATCAGCCTATCTGACCACCCTACAGGCTTGGTCCGCGTGGTGCCAATATAACAATGTAGATGAGTCAAAACCTCTTTCAGAGAAATGTCCATTTATTGAACGTTTGATCCTAGTATATGATTTCTTTTAAAAGAAATGCAATTAGTACTGAATTTTAATGGGCAGTATTGGTCACAATCATAGAGAGGGCCATAATGGTATACAGTGTTTTATCGGGTAGCTGACAATCGACCTACTTTACTTACTGACCGCTGCAATTTCTAGCATATGTCATGCAGCCTGGAGGCAAGGAATAATCAAAGTGTACAATGTTACCTGGTCATTCAATATCAAGACTCTTTGTCAGCTCTGGTCAGGATCAAATAAAAATTCTCCATCTTGTTTGCCTGAGTCAAATACTTTGTTGAGAGAAGCTGTCTTTAGCAGTTACAATTTGACCCGAAAATATGTAGGTGTTTTAACACTCTCTCTCTTCATTTTCATACAGTTTTATCTATTTGTAAGTCTTTTAACAACCTATTTTGCCCCATGTTTATCTAAACTATGTTTTTATGCCCCTGGATTGAAAAAAAACACGGTGGTATATTGTTTTTGTCCTGTCTGTCTGTCTGTTTGTTTTTCCGTCTTGTCAACTTTAACCTAGCCCATAACTATTGACTGGGTCACAGGGACATGGCTTTCATATTTCACAGGTGTATTCCTTGTCACAAGACCTTTCTTTGGGTACCACCAAATTTTATCTCCTTACCTTGCCCTTGGCATTTTACCTACTTTTACAAAAAGTGCAACAATTTAACCTTGGCCATTAAAGTTTTGAACAGATGGAGTTGAGGCTTTCATACTTCACATGTTTATACTGTGTTACAAGACCTTTCAGCTGGTATAAATATTGTTGACCTATTGACCTTAGAGTTTGACCCATTTTTTAAATATGTTAACCTGGTAATTACTTTTGAACAGTTAGAACTAAGGCTTTCTTATTTCACAGATGTATTCCTTGTAACAAGACCTTCCTTTGGGTACCAACACCTTTGACCTTGACCTTTGGAGTTTGACATGCATTTGAGAGAATTCAACCCCTGGCCATAAGCTACCATACGGGGGCATCGGTGTTTCACAAACACATCTTGTTATTAGTATTTATTTATGCTGGAACAAATTTCAAGGTATAACCAATCTAATTATTATTAGGAATATTATATTACAATTATAATTGTTATTAGTTTCTTTAAATCCTGCTAATTAAGAATCCAATGATAATAATAATTTTCCTTAAAAATAACTTTGTTCAATTTGAGAAAAAATTAAATTAAGGTAGGATTCTTCTCTGGTTTCTGACTAGATGAAACATTCAAAGTATATTTGCTTATATGTCTTATATATTGAGGTGTAAGGAATTTAAAAGACCATATTTTTCTTTCCTCATCACAATTGTACAACTTTAAATAGAAATGGTAAACTGCGTTTGAAAACTAGCAGGGACTATATTTTTGGCGGAATGGTGGCGTATGAAAATATCTTCTTTTCTGCCTCTCAAAATTATAATAGAACAATGAATTTAGTTATAATTTTTACACAATCGAAGACTTGGAGAAATTTTCAAATGTAAGTTAAATTAATAATGAGGGACTAAACTTTCAAAATGTATCAAATAAATATGATTTTTCAAACAAACTAGAACTTTATTAGCTTTTAAACGCTTCCTATCAAAGTGCAGATTTGAGCCAAAAATCCATAAAAAGTATTTTTTCTCTCTTAGCAAACGATCAAAACTTTTTGTTTTTGTATCATTTTGTACATTTATAAGACTACTTTATTATATGTGAAAATAAGAAAAAGTTAAATATAGGAAGCATATGAAAATAACTAATATATCCTAAAAAATTAAGAAAAACAGAGAAAATTCGGATTAGGCAATATCCAGTTAAGTTAAATTATTTATGTAAATTTGGTAATATCATGCCATAGACCCGATATAGTAATATGTTTTTATGCAAAAAGAACAATCATTTAACTTTTGAGATAGAAGTAGGTATCACATAATTTGCAAAAGTCATTTTTTATTCTTAATGTCAAGGAAAAAGGTAATGACCTTGACCTGACCTTGCCTCTAATATAAAACGGTCAACTTTAATTTCCCTGATACTATCACTTATTGATATTGTCTTCTTGATTCTGTGAAAATTTTATTAATTTTTAATTATTAGAAATATGAGAAGAATCCTACCTTAATAAATAATATAAATTAACTTTACATTACCACAATGATGACACATAAATATGGGTTGTTATGTTTAAGTTCCGATAAAGTCATTATAATGAACAGTTAAGACTATTTCAATATTCAACATTGCACTGAAATTTCAAGATTTCAAATGGTTATATGTTAAAGACTGTTTCCATGGAGCACAGGTTCACATTTCATGCCTGGATGAGGTTCTGTGTGCAGGAACAGGTACCTCACATTTAGACCGATTCCATTTCCTGTCTTGGGACTGCAGAACCTCCTTTAGCTTTTCCAAAATGTTTTGTGCCTCAGCTGTGTCTATTCTGTGTGCCCATTCTGTAGAATAACCATGTGGTCATTATAAGGCATGAATCAAAAGTTTTCCCAGAATTGAGAGGTTGTACAGGGGTGATTTGTATTACACAGAAAACAAAATGTCACTTTAATTTGTGCATTTATTTATATGTTTCAGTGTAATTTATTAGACGACAAGTTTTTAAGAGAAGAAAGACATTGGCTGTGCAGGTATCCTGCCATTTCTGCCCTTCTTTTCAGAGGTATAATGAGCATTTTAATACCTTTTAAGTGAAAATTGTCTTACCTTAAAAAGTAGTAGGTGGTGATGTTAAATAAGTAATTATAATCATATATTTAGGCCAACTCCTTTCTTAAGGTGATGTTTTATGGGCATTAAACAGAAAAATTAGCCAGCACTGTTTCTGTGTCTATAGTGTGGTACTTCAAAAAGTTTCTGGTTAAAAGGTTACATGAAAACTTTATACTAGAAATTGGACAAAGTGCCAAAGAACTTTTCAGTCTTTTTTTTAAAAAAAGAATCTGCAAACCATTTCATAATGCATATATGACTTAAATTTACATACTTATCTTGTTCATGTAGTACATTTATTTAAGTTGGGGGAAATAAAACTTTTTGACATCTAATCTATTACTAAGCAAAAAAAATTGCAAGATGAAAGGCACTTTGCTGATTGAGTTTTATACATGGCATATATAAAATTCAAATGGTGCACATAAGGTTTTAAGATGATATTTTTTATCAGTTAAAATATATGTACATTTTTGCACATTATCATATTTTAAGGGAAGGCGTTTTTCATTAACTCTCAAATCAAGAAATTTATTCATTGACCTTAGTAATGTTAAGGCAGGAATATATTCTGTGCAATCAAAGACCATAATACAAGTGACTTCAATTTGTCTCAGTAAAGCTTCTTCCTCATCAATTAGCCATCATGGTACAATTTTGCCTTAATTTTTTAATGCATATATAATCTTTATGATTAACATACTTAAGATATAATTGCACAGTTAAAAACGTTGAGAGTAAAGGGGATGCATAATTAATTGAATTTATTTTATTTTGTAAATTTTTAATTGCTGAGAAATAAAGTCGGTCATTATTAATACCAGCTGTCACATGATGTGTATTTAAGCCATCAGTTTATCCTCCATTCCACAATCTAGTGCGCAATACAAAGATTTTTTTTTATGTGCTATCTTACTTTTATAGAATTATTACTGTAGAGAGTGTTCATGTTAAGTCAGTCACTAAGTTGTCAACCTTCTGTAGAGTTGTTACTTTCTCTGGTTTCCAGAATTTCTTATAACACAATGCCACTGATAGTTTGGAAGTTAGGTGGGGGTGATCTTACCCCCAAAACATCACATCAGAGCAAGCTAGTACAGTAAAACTCATTTAGTATGAACATGGATATTGCAAATTCAGGGATATAGTGAATTTATCTTTGATCCTTAGCTATAAAAATTTCACAAATTCTTTATAAGGATGTAACGAATTACGGATATAGTGAAGTAATTTCATAGGTCCCAAAGACTTCGTTATAACCGAGTTTTACTATATTCAACAGAGATAAAAGTCGAGATATTTTTTAAAAATACATGTATTCAGTGTATAAGATATTTTAAGCTCCCCTGAGCTGATACCTCAAACAAACTTTTCTAATCACATTTTTACCATTGTCTCTTTATGTTTTCACATCTTTGACTTCTGTTCACAAACCAGTACTGGACCATTTCCAACCAAAAATGCCATAAAGGGTCTTAAGGAAAAGCTTTCAGTTTGTTCAGACTGTGTCTCCCAGGGGTAGGGTGGGGCCACAAACGGCAATGAAAGTATTACATATAAATATGCAGGAAAAATCTTTAAAACTCTTTTCAAGAATCGCAAACCTATGATTAATAACTTAGTATATTCTGAAGTAGTATTGCCTTGTTTGATCAAGTTAAGCAGGACTGGTCACCACCAGGGAGCTCCAGTCTGCTTTGGGGACATCTGTGATAGTTTTGTAACAATTAATTCGCATCAGTTTTAATTATACTCACAATAAATCTTATGTAAAACCTTCAAATCTCAAGGTCAAATACGGCTAAATTAATTAACAGAGTATGAAATGAAATCTTAATTGTGACCTAGATATGGTAAAAAATATGGTAAAAAAAAAATTGACATATTAAATATTGTGTCTTTTTTATAAAATGAGAATAATGTACTTTTTAAACTGAATAAAAGTCTCTTTTTTAAGAAAATTCCGTGATTTGCTATAGTTATATTGATTAGTTGTATGGTGATACATGTAGTAAGAATCTAGTAGCACCATGATAATAGTCCCCAGTACAACGTGATTATACTGGTTGTCGTGGCCACTGACCCTCACTATAACAGTACTGGGTGTGAATCTACCAGGTTACTGTGAACTCAGATTTTTAATAACTCTTTGCAGAGATTTTTCTGTACGTTACTACATTTTATGACAAGTATTGGGTTTTTCTCCCCATCAGATTATGTCATAGCATTGCATTGATGTTGACACAAAAATGAAAAAAAAAATGCTCTTATTGAACTTAATTTTGAAAAATTATAACTATAAAAATTTCTTGTACTTACACTTTTCTTATCCTTTTTTCTTTCCCTTGATCTAGTCCAATTGAATTTTTTTTTCTATTTAAAATTATGTTGTTGAGTGTATTATACAGTAAACCACACTTATAACAAACTGCCAAATAGGGAGGATTTTGCTTCTTTGTAAGCATAATTTATTAAAGAAATATATTTTACTGTATGTTGTTTAAATATCCCCC
>PRKT01000219.1:663603-688014 GCA_003671525.1 Saccostrea glomerata | reverse complement strand
GGGGGGGGGGGGGTATATATAAAATAGTTTTATCTCATGTCGTTTTGTGCTCCAGTTATTGAAGATGCAGGGGCATATTTGGTCTGCCTCTCAGTTTGCATGTTAATCTGTTAGTTAGCAAAAACTTCTAAATAATTTGTGTTGGGGTTCTGATATTTCAATTGTCATTTTGGCAAGAGCTTTCTTTTGGAACTGATATATTCTACCTTTTGACCTTGAAGTTTCTCTTACTTTATAGATTTTACCAAACTTTGGTCATTCACTTTTGACCTCTGGTGTTATGGCCTTTAAATTTCATATGTGTATTCCATGTGACCAGACCTTTCCTTGGATACATTTTTTACCTCATGACCATTGTGCTTGGCTTACTTTTGTTAAAATTTTACCCTAGTAAACTTTAAAATGGTTCTAGGGCTCTCATATATTACCTGCTTATAAAATGGTGCTAGGGCTCTCATATATTACCTGTTTTTTTACTTGTAATAAGACCTTCCTGAGGGTACCAGCACTTTTGACCTTTTTTCCTTGACCTTTGAGTTTTGACATAATGAACATTTGAAAATTATGTAAATTGACTGGAAGTTTTCAAATTTTCTATTAATTTGCTCCCCTGTGACAAAACCTTTTCTTTAATCTGTACCAATAATTTTTGACCTAATGACCTTGAAGTATGACCTACTTTTGTGAAACCAACCGTAAGCAATATTTTGTGAATAATTGGAGCTATGACATTCATATTTCACACATGTTTTTCTTGTGATGAGACCTTTCTTTGGACACAGAATTTTTTAATTGACGTTGAAGTACTACACTTCAGTTCATTTGAAAAAAATTAACCTTAACCTTGAGCTACCATACAGGTGCAGCATTGTTTTTAAAAATGGATAACACACCTGTTCTTGTTAATTTTATTACATTGTATTCTATAAAAATATTTTCCAATACTTATTATCCATTTTTCCTGCAGTAATTGACATTTGTTCTATTTTTGAAATTAAGGATCAACAATTTGAATGCCAGATTGAAAAATCGTGAAATTCTTGCATTCATTCAAACAAGGAATACATGCAAAATACAAATCATCTACCCATCTGCATCATTCAGTCACTGTTTATAAAAAATATGGCACTACATATTTCACTCCCAGTGGTGCCATTTTCATTAATTCCAGTATGGATCCAACCAACTGAAAACTTGGGCGGAATTTTTCAAAAGGGACTACATGCACAAATATATGTGAATGATGTACTGTGTTTAGTTTGAATGGATGAGATTAGGATGGACGTTAATTTGAAATTTCAACAGAATTTGGCATGTAGTCCTTAAACCTTTAAAACTAATTTTGATTGGAGGAACTCATGCCAATGAATGGCCTCTACCTTAAAAGTGCTGCTAGTGACGAGAACAATTGGTTGAATTTTGATATGTATCAAAAAAGTAAAAACAAAAATTGGGGGAAAATTTTCAAGTATTTTTTTTAGTATCTTTATGCACATAAATCTTAATTAAAAATGAACACCAAATATAGGGAGCAATTATTCTGCACCTTTGCATGCTTTATTGCATCCTACACATAAATCACATAAAATTTAAGATTTCCTCAAATGTTTTTCATCTATTAAATAAATCATGGCCCTAAATACAGTCTTATCTATGTGGAAGAAATCATTAAATTGTGACAAATAAAAAGTTTCAAGTGACTTTGCATAATCAGTAATATTAGCTTTACCTTTCTGCACTCACAAAATGTCATTTTTCCAACATTAAATTTGTAACAAGCAGTAGAACTATTTTCTAAGTCTTAAAAGCTTTAATTAGCTCATGCTGTGCAGGATGGTCCATGTAATCTGATATATTCAGGTATAAAATTAAAAGAGCGGATATGTGATAATTTGTTTTAAATATTACTTATAAAATTATCGTACTTTTTAAGAAAAAATTGGGTTCATGATTTAAATTCATAATACTTTACGTCTGTTATATATTCATTCTTCTAAATTGATAGAAGATAGAATGAATGAATGAGTCTTAATTCTTAGGACTGTCTGATTTAGGTTATTTAGTTGTCAGTTTTCTTTCAAAAACAATTAAGTGCCATATATATCTTTAAATTATGCAAAAACAATTGTGATTGTGACCGAAATGGGAACAAAGTGCCCAAGGTTGCAGCAAAAAGGTTTCCTCCACTCCCCCTCCTCCCAAAGTCTTGAGGAAATGTGAAACAAATTCCTAAATCCTACTTTGTGCTTATTTGTGCATCTAAATGCTTCAAAGGCAACCTGTTTTTCCACAACTTTAGTTTTGCAACCTGTCTGCTTTTCCATGACTATACTCCATACTGCTTTTAAGTCATGAAAAAATTCTTATGATAAGTGATCTAAGTTTGGCCATTGACTATTTTTATGTCTTAACGAGTACTTTGAAATTATATTCAATGTAATCTAAATGTCCTTGTGTACGTGAAGTGGTAGATTTAAAAATGTGGCATGCATATTTTGAAGCCATTTAGCAGATGATGATCTATAGTTTTGTGATACACAGAAAGAAAGTATGTTACATATGCCAGCATGCAGTATACTTTATCTAACTCCGGTAGAAAACTTAAAACCCCGATCTGTTGGATGTTTAGTTGAATTGATTACCAAGGAATGTTGGTTCTGCACATCTGCACCTATGGTATACTTCAGGAGAGGCAGCTTAGAAGTAAATATTAACCGTTCTCTAAAATGATCTGTGTGCAAGATCACTGAATTTATTTATTACAAACAAATTAGGATATATATATAAGTATAGTATTTATAATTGATGTGTAATTTCCTGTAATCTCATTTTGAAAATATATATATCTGGAAAAAAGAAAATTTTTAAAATGAAATTCAAATATTGAAGCAAAGCGTGTAAATTTCTCAAGGAATTGCTGTACCATTGTACATGTGCATTTATATTCACATGATTCAATAACCAACTTTAGCTCAGATGCTTTGGAGCTCAACATTTTGGGTGCAGATTCCATTAAAAGTATAAAGCTAGGTTATATACAAAGCAATATTACAATTCTTGTACCAATCTTGATGAAAACAAGTCCAGTAAATCTTGCATTGTTTTTAGTACCTTGGCTGGTATAAAATATAAATTTTATTCTGATTTATGTTTAGTTCACCTTGACAAATTGAAATGAGCTTGTCTTGAAACCTCCACAATCATGACATGGATTTGGCATTGCAGTTAATATTTTAAAAGGAGTGTGTCTATTTCCAAGTAACTATAAGTCCTACTTGGACCAAACTTACATGATTGATTCATTTAAGGATAGAAATTACCAGATTTACCTCATATGGTGAATCTGACATACATTTTCCAGAGGAGTAAACTTAGTTAATGTATCTGAGGCCAAAGCTTAGTAAACCCAAGCATAAAGCTAAATACTAAAAGAAATAGTTTATTCAGAATACAGTAAAACATGCTTCTTCCAAAGTGCCAGGGATGTAAAAGTGTGCTTCGTTGTAAGTGAAATTTTTAATACAGTGTCAAGTGTTCAAAACATTTTAAAGTGGAATGAAAATCACTTTGTTATAAGTGTAAAATTATTGTATAAAGCATGTTGGCTTCAAGTGTGTTTTACTGTATAACTTTGAGCAGAACACCCCTTCATATAATAATGAACGATATGTAGTTTTCTATGTATGATAAGTAGACATTATAGGCTAGATAGAATGTTCTATCGTTAAAATGATAAATTTCCTATGGACCCAGTTTAACGATAGAATTCATTCCATGTATTCTCAATGTCGCAAAATAAATAGGGGCGATAACTCGTACTTAGTGCAAATTAAATGTACTACCTACTATCCAGAGTGTTCGAATGTAAACATGGCAGGTAAATTTGAAGCGAGAAAATTAGTTGAATTTTTGCCTTTTTATGGATTATTTTTTGGAATAAAAGGAATATTAAATCTCATAAAGGTTAAAATTAATTTGGAAGTTATTTTCAGCTAAATTGCGTGTATCCAGGGAAGTATTCTAACTGTGGTGAGGGCTTGTTTCGAGACACAGCTGATTATTGACTAATTATAGGCCATTTAATTGAATTCATTAATCCTATAACACCCAGAGTATTCATGTAAAAAAGATAAATAACATATGGGTCAAATGCAATCATTAACAAAAAGATTTAGTTCCATTCTGAGGTTGGGCATTATGAATTGATTTTCCAAGTCTTTAACATAACATATTGAATAGTCTTGGTGATAGCACTTCTCCCTGCAGCAGTCCAGTGTTTACTAGAAATCTTGGCTATCTCACCAGCATTCTTGACACAGGCATGCACAGTTACCTCAACTGGAGGATTCAAAGAAATGGGTTACATCAGAATTATACAGTTTATAACAGTCATTAGACAATTTATTACTATAAATCATTATTAATATACCAGACAGGCTAGGGTATAAACCAACTTCTGTGAAACTGACCAACTTATTACCCCCACAAAGTCAATCTGGAAATATTTAACTATCTCTAAATCAGCTTAGATAAATGAAAATGCTTACATTCAAAATTAGTTTTGTGTTTTTAAATTGAATTTTAAGAAAATTGTGTTAAAAATTACATACCGGTATGTTTTTTCTTATAATAGAATTTCTAACAGAATAACCATTCTTCCAACCAAGTAACGTGGGTTAAGTTGAACTAGCAAATGGTAATGTTCTGTCTTAGCAAATGGTATTCTTTTACTTAAGTAATTTTTTTTTGACCTAGCAAATATCATACTTGTTCTTATGTCATTAATGTTAAAAAAATTATGAATGAATCCACCTTACTGCCATTTCCTACATTATATCTCATGTTGGGAGACCTTTCGTACAATCTGCAATTTAATTATTTCCTGCACTTTCCCCTTAAACTTTTCTTTGTATTACCTGATTTTCTAGAATAAGTTGGATGAATTTAAGCTGAAACTTTATATTTTGACGTTTTCTGCTTAATAGATTATGAGCTATCAATACTCTAACTATTATGTTTTTGACCTTTCAAATGACCAAATTCAGGGATTTGTTATCCGATTTTGCATTCAAATTAATTTGCAAATTTAATCCACAGTGTGATATTTATGTCTTCATGAATATTTCTAATTGATTTGTGTGTATTCTACTAGGAATCAACAGGAGGAAAAGTAGAATCTGTTTCCTTGAATTAGGCATTGCAGTATAAAAAGTGTCTATTTTAATACATTTTCTTATGATAACGATAAGGTTGAGGATAAGGAAGTAAAACATGGACCCTGGAAATTCCAGAAGTGGGATCAGGTGACTGGGAGGAGTGAGCATCCCCTGTCAGTTAGTCACACCAGGTGCAGGCCTTATGTATTGATCAGGTACACAGAATCACATTAAGTCCAAAAAATTGTTTTTTTGCCAATGCTGCAGAAAATTTCAAAGATCCTGACAGGTTGTTTAGAAATATAAAAGTTTTGGTTTTTATATTTTGACCAATATGGGGTTATTCTGTATTATCAACAATATCAAGAATTTTTTTATTTGTTCAAGATATTGCTGATTGTGAGTAAAAATACTATAGAGGGATTTTTGAAAGTCCTCTTCAGCTTAAAAATAGGCAATATTTATCACCTGTGGTGCAGTACAAAAAGTTTAAGATTTCAAAAACAATTCATTTACATAGTCTAAATAAGTTTAACATTTTAGGGTTATAAATATTCAATATTTCACCTGTACAAGTTTCACATGTGTTTCTGATCTGATAATTTTTTGGTGATGTTCATGATTTATCAGAGAATAAAGTTTGTGTCATTTCTCTGATCTTTACATTAAATGCAAGTAGAATTGAGAAAAAAAACTCCCTAACAAGTGTTATGAAATATTTCAGACAAGAAAGGATCCAGTTAATACAACTGTTATATATAAAAGCCATAGAATTAATGAAATACTGACTTGAAACCAAATAATAAAAATCCCTATAGTATCAACTTCTTTGTGAGTAGCCCACATCCTTTTAAAAAAAATTGTATTCAATAATTTTGATTGACATAATTTTTTCAAAATATAACAGTGACTACCTTATAGATTACATTAGATTTCTTCAAAAATTAAAGTTTAAAAGTGGCAAAAAGACAAAGATGAAGCAATTACAATATAAAACACACACACAAAAAAATATTTTTATGAAGTTCACCTGATTTTAATTTTTAATTTAAGCAGCTTTGGAAGTTCTGTTTTGAAAAACAATAATTTAAATATAATTAACTTGTTATATGAGAAGATTACACATTTAACTTAAAAAATTAAGGACAGCATGTATATGAATTGTTTAATGCACATTATTTTTTGGGAAAACGGCAGGGAGGGGGTGAGTGGTGCATTGGTTGAGTTTTAAATACTATTTGCTTGCCAGTATGCTTTTCAATAGTTGTATTGATTGACCTTATAAATGGTTATTCTTTCGAGGCAATTTAGACAAACTTAAGTCAATATCATATAATATGGTCATTTTTTCCCTTATAATATAAAAATGTAAAATATATTCTAAAATTGTCATATCCAAACAATTTTTCACGTTTTCCCTTCGGTGGAATTTGTCAAGATATTACAATGTTTGTTATAGTTCAAACTAAAAATAAAAACTATTTAAAACTGAAAAAAGGGAGCATGTCACTTGTGCTTCTGATATAACTTGTACAATTACTGTGTTTCTAAAGTGTCAGGCTGAACAGGACAAAACCAGTAGTAGGTCTTTTGTGTGGGTTTTTGCAGGCCAGTTCTTTTGTTAAGGTGAACAATGAATGCATTCCCAGGATTTACAGGGGTTATGTAATAACTGCTTGACCAATACCAAAGCTTGTGTCACACATTCTTCTTTGCATTTTATCTCAGTGGGGCCTTCCAGAGGGAATTTTAAAAATTAATCAGGTTAATTTTTTTATTTCTTGAAAAAAAAACTTTTTTATTTCAAACCATGAAAATGCTTTGAAATAAGCTGTGTTTATTCATCTTTCTATTTGACACAAGATTGATCAATACTTTTTGATATTTAGCTTTTTTCTTGCACACTCTTTCTCACTTTCTGAGCCCCAAAGCTATAAGTTTAGAACTGTTTTTCTTGACTGCATCTATTC
Organism: Saccostrea glomerata; assembly: GCA_003671525.1. NCBI lineage: Eukaryota > Metazoa > Mollusca > Bivalvia > Ostreida > Ostreidae > Saccostrea > Saccostrea glomerata. The sequence continues at coordinate 680,888 of PRKT01000219.1, read as the reverse complement.
TATTTGGGTAAACAGTCTACTCCTCCTACATGTAATGTGAAGGACTTGCATTGGCCATGTATTCACAGCCAGTTCTGTCAACTACTAATTTCTGTGTCTTTTTTTTAACCAATGAGGCTTCAGTGGAGAATTTAACTGTTATTTGCACAAAACTGCAGTAAATGTTGTTAAACGAGCAATTGGATCCATATGCAGGAGCCCAGAAAGTACCCTTATATTGTAAGTGAAAATAACTTCATTTAACTGTTTATCAATGTAAAATGGCCAAAAATCCATTTGGCCTCATAAAATTGTACTCCTGGAATAAACCTCTCTCAAAATATTTTTGTACCTTTATATTCTGTAAAATTTAGGTTGGGACCAATTTGCCAAAACGAAAAATAATATCCAAAATGGGACTTTGTGTATAAATTAAATTTTGATGTTAAGAAAAAATGATAGAAACTCGGAATTCCTCAGATTCCAATTTTATTCCTGTAACCTTTTACTGTCTGTGAGTCTGATTCCCTGGAGGTTTTGGAACTAATAATTCTGGGGATTCATTGAACAAATCATCCCAAATTTAACGCAGTAATTAAAATCTTTCCAGTAATTTTAATATTATTTTAATCCTTTCACCTGTAGTATTGTTACATATTTTTAGGAACTTGATGTAAATAATTGTGTGATGTTATAGTAAAGTACGTTAATACCTGTAATAAAAATGAGCATAAATTGAACTTTAGGAGTAATTGAAAAATATTGCGATAAATTTCGAAAATTCATTACTATAATGAAAAAATACAAAAACGTGAAGGTAGGTCTTTTCCCTTGATTTATTTCATGTTCTCAAGCTCTGTATTGATTCAAATAATTTTAAAATTAATGTGTACATTATCTAATGGTTTTATGCAATCATAATTTGGGCAGAGTTTCTTGTTTTGATCAACAAAACTGAAAATCAAAAGTTCTACAGCCAAACTCGTTTATAACAAAGTCGAAAGGGACCTTTGAAATTACTTCGCTAAACACGTAATTCACTAGAAAATTCATTAAAATTCATATAGCTGGGGATTCAAGACGACTTCGCCATATCTGTAAATTCACAATATCTGTATTCGTACACGAGTTTTGCTGTATTTGAATTATAAAAAAAGTATTAAGAAGCAAATGAGAATAACCTCAGTAACACCAAAATAGAAACACACACAAACAAAATGGTGAAATGCACTGTGGCTGATGAAGCTGTGCAATATGTTCTTATAAATATATATCTTGGAATCTCTTTTTCTCTCTCTGGGTTTTGACAGGAACATGACAATTTCCCCTACTTTTGATTTAGTGTCATTTCACTTTTTTTTTTCTCAGTGCTATTATTAAAACCTATTTGCGTTTTAGAATTCCTGTCACTCATTAGAATGCATTAGAAACTTCTTTGTCACATTAAGCTCAAAATGTAGTGTCAAGAAAGATATACTGTTAAAGGTTATTTTAAGAGGCATCTAAAGCAGATCTAACTGATATACTAAATACTTTTTCTTACACCTCCCCCCCTTCCCCCTTCACACACACACTCTTTATATATTTAAGTTTGTAAAAAATATCTGTGTCTTCCTCTCTGTCATTCCTTTGATCATATATTCAATCCAAATTTAGTATAAATTCAATGTGTTTTAATTTCACAATTAACAAAAAAAAAAAAAAAAAAAAAAAAAAAAAAACAAGAAAACTTTGTTTCAATGGTCATGTTTTTCTTAAAGATCATCAAATTTGTCTGAATGTACATGACTGTAATATGATTTCATGCTCACTAGCTATAGCCTTTTTAAAGCTCCCAATTCATCTTTTAAATTTAACCTCAGAACAGTATATTTTGATTAATTATATTTTATAAGCTAATTGAATTTTTTTTTTAATGAAAATGATTTATAATAAATGAATATTTGACACTACATTGGTGTTTGGCGAGGTTTGATTGATTTCATTTCTACATCTATCTACTAGATATTTATAGACTTTTTCATGATCAAATCCTTTTATCACGTCAGTCTCTGCAGATTTTATTGCATACCCAGTATTTTCTGCTGTTTAATGTTTTACTAATTATTCATTTTGATATTTTTAATATTGATTGGCTTATAAGCCATATTTTTCTAGAAGAATATATATATTAAATCTTAAATAAGACACTATCTTTATGGAAATATTGCCATTATTTTAATATATTATCTCAAATTTAACATTTTTTATGGAATCTAGCTTGCATAATAGAGGGAAATAAAATTTTGATTTTTTTAAATTTCAACTTGAATTTTCTTTTTTACATTGATAATACACATTAATAATCCTTCCCATTTAAACATGTAGTACGGCAATGTACATATTTTCAATGAATTATGAATGAAAGAAAGAAAGCATAAGTTAAGTATTTAAAGCACAACATTTAACAATCAATCTCCAAAAAAAAAATCCTTGCACAGAGTGATAAGCCTTGAGAGAAAAATAACTGTTGGACTCGCTGCCCAGGTATTTTTGCAAAGCTTTCCTATGACATCAATATTGGTGCAGGAGCGAGTGTGGTAAACATATATTTACTTAGGGTTTAAACTGTAGAACTGCATTTAAATGTCCACTCCCATAACATGCCTGGGAACAGTGGTCAAGGCAAAACAAATATTCCTTGTACAGAGCGTTCATTGATTTAAATGTGTGGGTATCAAGCCTTGCTTTACAGGTGCAGATGGATTAATTTAAGCCGATTTAGGGGCAGTTACACAATTAGGACAATGCGCAATACTAAGGGATATTTGTCTATTTATAACCTATTACCCCTGGTTTTAATTGTTACATAAAGTGAAGGTCTTAAAATTAAATTACCTTGAAATTTTTTTTTGGTTCTATTATAGGTTGAATTTTATATACTGGGCTGAAAAGTTGAAGAGAATAGAGTATTGAACAAGCTGAATGAAAGAAAAAATGTCAATTATTCTTTGAAACCTGCATTTTCTTGTGTTTCCAATCATCTATGTAAGATAATCAACTGGTAACAGAAAAATCTGCTGTTTAAATCACTGGCATATTATTCTACCCAGTGAATGCTAAGTAGAAAATGTTGAAATATCAATACACTTTAATGACAATATACACTTTTTGTGAAAATATTGATGTTTGCAATTCCCAACACCTTTAACCTATAATGCTTGATACACTAAAATATGCATAAAGGATAATGAATGTTTCATAAATTCATCATTTCAAGCAGAATTATGTCATGTTGTTGACTGCTAGCAAGGATTACTTCTACGGTGTTAAAGTCTTTGGGAGGTGATAATGAAATACTGTTTTATTTTGCAGATAAAAATATCTACATATCATATTGTGATCACGTAATGTCGTATGCCATAAGGTGCAGAGTATCAAAATAATGTCAGAGTAATTTATCAATAATGTATCAATTTTCATTGTCAGTGTATACCAGTTAACGCTACCCATTTTTTCACAAATCATGGAGTTGAAGATTTTTATTTTCGTAAATGTACATGTAACAGGGTGTATACATATTGCTTATTTAGTTGTGAAGCTAAACACTGATGCAATTGGTCACACTATTTTTTTTTCCAACATGAAATCTCTACTTTCTTTAATGGCCAGGTTACTACTGTATGCACAGAGGTTTTGGACGTTAGCATTCTTCTTTTAACAATTTAATGCCCTGCAGTGATGGTCATTTAAGATTCCAGAGAATGAGAAATCTACAGCCTTTCATGTATCTCCTATCTTACAAACAATCAGAACACTTATGTCGATTTTTCCATATATAGACCAAGGTCAAATTGGTCATGCCCACTGGAGCTTTCACAAATTGACCAGAGAGTGTATGTTAATATCTCTAGTGCAAATTTACACCTTAGTCATGTGAATTATCTTATGAATGCAAAAGGGATTGATTTTTTAATCCATGATTTTTTTCTTTTTGAACATATGAAATTAGAAATTCCAAATGGATAAAGCTAAACATTTACCATATCATACTACTATATGTTCCAATATCAAAACTTTTAATAAATATCTGTGAACTGAGATCTAGATCTGCATTAATTATTTCTAACAAATTCTCTCTTAAGACGGTTCAAGGATATCCTGATAATCTCATTAATATGCATATATAACTTTTCTGCTGCTATTACTCCCCACTTGTGCAGTCAATCTCTATCATTAATTTTTTTTTTGAATTTAATGTGACATATGTGTCTTTTTTTATTTCTTTTTTTAAATAAGCGCATGTGTGATTTTTACTCAAAAGTGAACCTAACTGTCACATCTGTTTCGGGCAATTATGACACCCGCTATAAGCAACAAACAAATTGAGCAACTCAAATCAGCTAGATTGATCTAGTTGTTACATAATTGTTACACTGTTATTACATCCAATTACAGGCCTAGATAAACACAGGAATGTAAAGATTATTATCAAAAACATGCAGAATGTTAAAAAAGATATTAAAAAGCACCATAGTGAATGAGGGATTTTCTGGGATGCATGTGCTCATTATCTCGACACACTGAATGAGTGGATTTAACAAAAACATTTAGATTATATGGACATTAATTAATGCCCAAAATGAAGAATTAATGATACAATATATGGTATGTTCTTTTAAAACTGTTTTTTTGCCCTCTATTTTAAAAATTTTTGATTTATAAGGACAGATGATACAAACTTTTATAACATTTAAAAAAAAAACTGTTTATGATACATAAGTAAAATAAATATGTTGCATTGATTTTCATTTTTTATTCAAATGGGGTTTTAAAAGACAAAAACGTGTATAGAGTAAAGATGATTGATGCAGAAAGGTGGAATTTTGAACATCATAAAAAGTTTACAACTTCTTGATAATTAAGATGTTAATTTTTTGCATCTAGTACAAGCATAAAAGACAAAAAATTATACAAATTTTGGGTAACATTTTTTTTTTGTATCATCTGTCCTTATTTTTTATTTTTTAAAAAGATGATTTGAATTTTAGTTTTTCTTACAAAATGAAGCCTTAAAAAGAAAACATTTGGATCATGACTTTAAAAAGTCAAACCAAAAAATAACACAATAATGTCATGAAGTTGTATGATAAAAAGTAGTCAACATGTAAAGAAGGAAATCAGTGGAGCCCTAGGCACTTTTCATTCAAGGAAAACATGCATTGAATTTAATTATATATGTAGCTTTATTGCACTGTGTTCGTAAGGCATTGCATAAAAAACTATTTACCTTTGTTTGTCAGGTTATAAATAATTGCCACATATACCAGGAAAACATCTTACTTGTGTTTTACTTGTGTGGTTTTTAAAAGAAAGGTCCTAATTAAAGATTCATTTTTCTGATTATTGCGAAGTTTGTTCACATAAGTTGTTTTTAATGGTGTTGGTTAAATAAATTATACGTATTATAAATGGTTGCAGTTGAACTGATGACTGATGTGGTTCCTAATATATTTGCAGGTAATAAAGGAATCTTGATCTTCTGGATCTATGGTGGTTCAAGGCGAACAGAAGAAAAAAACTTTAAATCAGGGAACTGTTATAGACTTTTATAAGGATATTTATTCTACAATGGATTTGAGTAATAAAGCTCAAACAAGTGCTCAGGGATTACTGGCAGCTGCCGCCTCCAGTATGGGGGCATTGAACTTCAGTCAGGGGGATACATTTAGGGGGGACAGCCCCCTGGGTGGAGGGAGGAGTGGGACAACCGATTCATTTCCATACGGACTGAGTGGTGTTGCCATGCCAAATTACGGGTACCCTAGTGATCTATACCAATTTACCTCAAACGGTTATCCTCGAAAGTCCCGCACCTGCAGCTACTGTGGGAAGGTCTTTACAAGATCCACAACCAGACGTTATCATGAGAAGCGCTGTCCTCTTCTTCGAGCGGCAGTCTGCAGCATGGTACCTCAAGAGGACACGAAGAAACTGGGAGCCAGCACGGCTTCCGATCATACTGCTTCATGGCCTCTGTCATCATCTTTATCGGAATCTCGGAAATCAGGGGAATCTAAAGTTGTTCAGTCAGGGAAAATCTCCAACTCACTTAACAAATCATTACCTCCTCTCATGACCCCACCCTTTTTAATGGATCGGAAGTACCTCAAAGAGATGGAATCAGCCGGGTACCCAGGAGTCATTGTCAAAAAAGAAGCTCAGGAACATCGTACATCTCAGGGCAGCAAACTGTACGAAGCATCGTCTGATCTCTCCTCCTCACATTACATGACCGAGCACCGGAGGTCACCTCACCTCAAGCGAAGTGAAACTCGGGGTCATTCAGTGTCCCCTTATAGCACCTCGGCAGGACTGGACCTGTCCAAATCCCCCTCAGGAGCCTCACATGATGATGCCAGCTCAGTCACACACGAGGACCAATATCAAAGGGAACTCATTCAGGAAGAACTGCAGCGAGAACATGGAAAGGTGGAAAATGGTCGGGATGTAGATACAGAGAAAGATCTGGTGGCAAACGAGAGGACGAAAAGAGGAGAGAGAAGTGCACAGCCTGGTCAAGATGATTCAGACTTAATGGATATTAATGAACCTACCTCAATGCCCATTTTTTTTTCTCTCAAGGAACACTATTGCAGCAAAGGCCCGTCATGCATGCATAACATCAAATTAAATGAAATTTTATAGAGACCTATTTGCATAAGGTGACTATGAAATAGAATGCCTGTGGTGGAAGATATTGTCATAATTAGGGTTCATTCTCTGCATTTATGGAAATTGATCCCCAATCAAAATCATTCTATGACAAAAAATGGAAAAAATGATGCCATCAACTTTAACTTTCATCATATCAGACTCATACTTAATAAAAACTAATGGTGAAATAATTACTGACCTTCAACCATGGCCCTTCTATATTATTGTAGAATTAAGAAATGATAGAAATGTTACGGTTTCACGAAGCTAGGTTTGGGTTTGTTAAAATGACACCAAATTATATTATTTAAAATACAATTTAAAATTTTAAATACAGCTGCAAAGTTTTATTTTCAAATGACGCAGTAATTTGAATGAAAGTTATAATGAAGTATAGGAAAAAACAATTTCAACATTAAACTAATGAAGCAATTAGTAGAGTCAGTTAATAAAAAAGTATGTTATAATTTCCATAGAATTAGTTTAAATTTGTACACAAGTCCTTTGAATTAATTTTGTATACAAACTAATTAAATTGAATTTTTTTAAGTATCTGGGGAGCAGGTGAAATTTGCTCTGGTAATTTCTATAGATTGAAATATAAACAATATTTTTAATTTTTACGACCCTCATTTTAACATGGGCACTGCAAAGTGGTGTATCCCCTCACAAACTCTATAAATCAAGGCAGCATTCAACACTGATGCAATATTAGTCACTTTTGTTGTGCACAAAAGGACAAACTTACCCACCCCCACAAAATTGCATGGTATGTGCATGAATCTTTTGCGAGAGTATAAAATGCGTGTGCACAGCTGCTGCAATATATGCTTTTTAGGGTGGGGGAAAAGCAGTTTAAATTCAAAATTTTGATAGGTTAGATATATAATATCTAGTGGTCTTGTTTAAAGTCACAGTGATTTTTTTCCAGCCATTGGGAGAGGGTCTGGTACCGGTTAAATTGGGAAAAATAACATCCATTGGCAAGAAGAACAATGAGAATTTTCTCCCATTTAATCAAATAAAACGTATTTTGCGTTTATTCCAACTAAATAACCTATTACTACTTGTTTTAAAGAATAAGCAACAAGTACTTATTGCTTTTATTTATCAATGTTCCATGTTTTAACTTTCCACATTTTCATGCTTTCAATTTGTCAAAATGTATGATACTTTGCTGTTTACACCACAGGTCCTGCCAAATTACGACTTTTTCTACTTTAGATTTAAGCGGAAGTGAAACAATTAGTCAACTTGTACATTGTTTCATTTAAAAAGAAATAAGATGTCGTCATAGTCTGTTGCTTCACAGCTAAATTGGGAATTTTTGGTCACAAAATTGGGAAAAATTAACGTTTTTGGCATTGGGAATGGTGCCGTTTATCGGTACCAGTTATATAAGGGGAAAAAATGCTCGAACATGGAAAGGTGGAAAATGGTCGGGATGTAGATACAGAGAAAGATCTGGTGGCAAACGAGAGGACGAAAAGAGGAGAGAGAAGTGCACAGCCTGGTCAAGATGATTCAGACTTAATGGATATTAATGAACCTACCTCAATGCCAGTATCACAGGATGCTTCTCTCTATTCAGCAACCAATGGTGAGAACAGGATAGACTCAAAAGAGGGTGTGGAAGGAGGGGAAACCAAATGTGAAATCTGTGGTAAGAACTTTCCTTCATCCTGGCAGCTTCATGTACACAAACAGATCCACACCAAGTTTAAGCCGTATGCCTGTCGATTTTGTGGGGACAGATTCTCGAAGGCTGGACTAAGAATTACCCATGAAAGAGCTCACCTAGGAGAGGTTGCTTTTACTTGCGCTTTATGTACAGTCTCTTTCAACAGCAAAAGCAGTCTCCAACTACACATCAAGAGCCAGCATGCAGAGAGTCCTTGGACCTGCAAGCACTGTGGAGAGACAGTGGAAGCTCAGAATGATCTGATCAGCCATTTACAGAGTCACAGTCTAACCAAGGAGGAGCAGGAGTCTCTACAGTACATGCCTGGGGCCCCAGGAAGTGGTGACTATGACGACGATTCACTGGAAGATGGAGATGAAGAACAGGAGACAATGGACTCTGAAGCCCTGTCAGACTCCATCGAGGCCTCGCCAGAGAGAGAGGTGGAAAACCTGGAACAGACACCCAACTCCTCAGGACTGGCAGACTCAGACGAACCGAAGGAGATGTGCAGTATATGTGGGCATGAGTTTCCAGCAAGTCACATGGCATTTCATATGAAAGTCCATGAAGGTCAAAAGCCCTATAGTTGTCCTATCTGTGGTAAAAGATTTGGCTACAAAAACAACATGAAATCTCACATCAAGCTACATGCAGGCATCAAGCCTTACCAGTGCTCAATTTGTGGAGCTAAATTTACCCGAGGATCAACCCTGCGCAGACACGCCCGTCGTCATGGTATATCGGCTGAAAGCGTCTGGGACCTCTTTGTGAAAAACAGCGCATCTTCTCAGGAAAACATGCTACCACCTACAAACGGCAGCAATGGCACTCCTCTTAAAAGCAACAGCAACAGCATGCCTCTGCATGCTTCACCAGATGAGCGCAAGGAGGAAGTGGCTCCTTATGCTGACTCGGCATACAACAGTTTCTTCAACGCACCTACCTCAGTTGCAATGTCAAATGCATTATTTATGAGTTACCAGAATCACCAGGCGGCTGTTGCTGCAGCGGCCTCTTCATTTCCGTCTATTTTTAATACCTCATTACCGACCTCTACCTCAGAGATCCCTCTCCGATCCTCGTCCGGATTCCTGGAGACTAGTCACCACACACCTCAAGCTGACGCCCTCAACCTCAGCATTCAAAAAGCAGAAAAAATTAGAAGCATTGAAAGTCAGGAAAACATCCTCTCTCCTCCTACCTCAGATGAAAAGTCCTGGGCGGTAACAGGGTCAAGTGTTCTAAGGCCATCTGTTACCCTGGCACCAGGAATCAAAGCTAACTCAGTGGACATTGGTATTCAGGTTAATAAATGCTGCAAAAGTAGCCTAGAGCTGCTCCCAGAAGACGTAAGGAGTCCAAGTGAAGCCAGTGTTCATTCAGATCACAGCGGCTCCACCTACCAGCAGGTTTCTAGCTCAGGGTTAGACAACTCCACAGAGAGTATATCGACACTACTAGCGACTGGGAGACTCTACAAATGCGACCACTGCGAGTGTTACTTTTCGGAGTATGCAATGTATCGTATTCACAGCAAGCTGCACGCTCGAGGTGGAGACCAAAAGCCCTTCGCCTGCCCTGTGTGTGATGAAAACTGCCAAGACAAGACTTACTTCTCCATGCATATTGCAGATCATCTGAGATAAAAGCTCAGATCAATTGTTAAAACGAAGTACATTATATACCTCAATGTTCTGTATTTTTCAATGCATTTGTGTATTTTTGTTAGATTTATCATATTTGTATGAATGCATCATAGTTAAGAAGGGTAATATGTAAATACCCCAAATATTTACATTTTTTGTCAATGATATATGTAGTACCTCATTCAATTTTTTTTCTTATGTGTTGTTGAGAATGATCTGTCAAGGGGAATAACTCCAGTTTATATATCTTCATTCTTTGATATACCTCATCTTTTGTGTGAATTTGTGATGTTTGTTGATAAAGGAAGCAGCAAAATTAATTGTTTATTTATGGTTTTTGTTAATATATATATATTTGCCTTTTTTGGGTCAGTTTTATAACTATCATACTTAATAATAATGAAATACCTCATCCCCTAGCCAAATGACATGCCTCTGAATTAAACAAAGCAGAAAATATTTTCAAAAGATATATATTTTATTCTACTGCAAGTCTTCAAAGTCAGCTAAACATATAATGACTATTTTTGTGCAATGTGAATGATATATATTATCGATTGTTGTATGATTTATATAAAAGGGGTGGATTTTTTGTCGCGTTTTGCTCACAATGTAACAGTATTGTCATTCTCTGATGTTAAGTTACAATTCAAGAATTAGTTCACCTCTCAAGATCGCAGAATGTTTGATATAGTTTACACTAGCAAAGCAATAATTTTAAGCTGAAATTTTGTTTATTCCAAATTGACATTTCAGTACACACGAGCTGTTGTGTTTTCTTTGTTTATGCTGAAATTCGGTGTCCATTTCACCCTAGATACATTCTTGTTGATCATCAGTGTTCACTCCTGATATTTGATGTGTGAATGACTATTTTTTTTTTTCATGTAATTTACAGCAGTTTTTAAATTAACTGATGCAGCATTAAAGATATTCTGAATTTTTAAAGCATAAAATTTGAGATAAAAATGATGTACTACAGGTGAAAATGATATTCTTCCTCAAATAAAAACTATTTAGTGTGTACGTTTAAGTATTTTCTAGTGTGGAACTGTTTTTTGTTTGTTGTAAGAGAGAAAAAGAATTCAGACTCTCACAATATGGGTACTAATAAGTCTTTTTTTTCTAATTACAAAGGAATTGCTGCCATCTCATAATTTTTTCGAATGTATTTTTTTTTCGTTACCTATTAAGAGATGACAAAGATATTTGTGTGAACAATTTTATAGCAAACATTTGTAAACAAGTGTCTGCATGTGAAAATGATTTGTTCTTTGAAAGAAATTCCCTAATTATGAAAAAAAATTGACTCTGAAAAAGGTTGCGAATCTGGGAAGCAGTGTGAAAGTGAGCTATCATTGAAGGTAAAATGAAGTATATTTCCTGTTTGTGATTTCTGGGGGCATAAGAAGCTCAGACATACATTAATATTATCAATTATAAGTACGGGTATTATTCATCTTGGTCATTCAATATTTTGTATTGTTAGTTGTACATGTATTCGTTAAATGAAAGTGCTGAGTTTTCATGTACTATTACATAACTATATAAATATATATATATTTGTATCATGTAAAAAATTTCAGGAAACTTGTAAATATGTATACATATTTGAACATGCATTTGTACAATTGATAATTATTTTCTACATTTTTCTGATTGATTTTTGTTAATTTTCATCCCTCACCGCCACACCTCCTATTGCCTGATACTAATCTGAAATAGGGTTGGGTTTGTTTTTTCTTCAAAATTAGAAGATCAGAATATCAGTATAGTATCTGAAATCTCCCACTATATGATGAATCTAGGAATTCTGCAGTTGACTTCTTTGAGTTGTATTAAGCGTCAGTCCAGACCATATTGTCTACCTCTGATACCTTTTGGTTCATTGAGGGATCAAAACAAATATCTAATTCTAAAACTTGAGGGTAAAGTCATCAAGCTGTAAAGAGAAAAATCTCTTGAGTGAAGGAAGACATTCTTTTGAATTACTTCTCTTCCATTTTTTGCCAATTTTTCTGCATTGATATTTTTAGAGTACATATGTGCACAGATTCTTGTACATTAATTAGAAGATTTTTTTTTCATTTTATACGATATAGATATATATACTGTGTAGCTGTCTTTTTTTCCTCAATTTTTTTTTCTCTGTGAAATCTTAAGGACACCTGTCTGATATTGCTACAAATGATTATTTAATACTGATGTTGAAAACACAAAAGTAATCTACAATTGAATTACCAGAAGGTAACATTTTGATACTGTTTATTTGAGGTGTTAGCAAGTACTGATGTCTTATTTTGATTCATCTGCTCTGGCAAAGAAATGTAAAGGTCTTTTTTTAGTTGGTTTTGTATTTTTATTAAATAGGTCAACTGTGGTGCATTTGTGATCAGGAATTTCCATGGTGATAGTTGTCATAGACAACAGAGTAGACTAGGTGTCCCTCTACAAATCTTAGTAAAAATTCCATCAAGGCCGGACACTTGGGAAACTTGTCTTTTTGCATGTAATTTTTTTTCCCAGCACACGTACTGTAAACATTGGGATATTGACTAAGAGGAAACAGAGAGAAAACTTACAATTGACTAAATTGTCAACAAATATCTCACATAGTTGCATCCACACTTGACAAGAGTTATGTCCCTTGTCACAGTTGTCATCTATGGGGAAAATTCCAAAGAAGCCTCGCAATTGTTTTTGATTGGAAAATTTTTCAAATATTATATACAGTCAATTTATCCAAATACACACAGTATTTGGTTGTTTAAAGAGGAAAAACCTTGTTTCTTTATCTTCTGTAATTTTATTGTCCCTTTAAAGGACACAACTTTTGCAAAGTGAAGATTGGATTTTACTTGGAAATTAAGACTTGAATTAATACTAAATTATTAAAGTTTCCAAAACTGTCAATATAACCAGGTTTACAGAAAAAATTGTGGAGGATACTCTTTTAAATAACTTGTTTTGAAAATATTTGTAAAAATACTGTCTCAAAAGAAGGGTTTTTCATAAATGGGGGGTAGTTTTAATTCAAAACATTTTATTTTGTAGTAACATGTAAAATATAATTTACAGAGATGACAAAAGTTGTGAAATATGTAATTTAAATTTATTTATAATAAGACTACAGTGTACTATTTTAGAAGTACTACATGATGTTAGAGAATTTTTTTTTTGTTTTTTGTGATGGATAAATTCATAGAAATTGTAACTGAGTGAAATGAAACTAAAATATAGGAGTGAGAAATGTTCAAAAAGAGATGGAAATATAACGAATAACTTCTTTAAGGAGGCTTGTTAATTATGGCACAAAGTGCACGTTGATACTACCCTTGATTTTCCTGTGCATTGAGTTCATCAGAGCATTTATCTTTCTCATAAGATTATTATTAAACCCTTTCAACGGTAGTCTTAATGGTTGAGAGTAGCTGTAACATTCTAAAGCCAACAACCCCCCCCCCCAATGAATCCCACGATTTCCGATTTAGGATAGAATTTACAGAATCCAGCTGGTTTGGTACACATGAATTAATGTTTGTAAGAAAGTCTTGTCAAACACTAGCTAAATTTTCCCAGTGTGAACATGTTAACAACATTGGGCTTGTGAGAGTAAAATCGACGTAAAGTTGCCAACCTCGCGGACCAAATTAGAGCAGAGAGTTTCTGTCAGTATTCGGTTGAAAATTATGAGTATGTTTCTTAAGTTGCTCTCTGACAACGGAAAAAACTATTTTGGTTGAAAAGTTAAAACCCGCGATTTTATTGCAGAATTACCAAAATACAGATCTGACCAACTTTCAAAATTTGCGGCCACATTGTCAAAATAGTTTCGCATATTATGTTCTCGTGCGTTTCTTTTTCCTTTCAGTATATAAAGTGTATTACAGTGGACCTTCAGATATCCAGACCCCAGATATCCGGATACTACAGTATTCGGACGATTTTTCATCGGGACGGAATTTTTTAAAGGTTATATTGTTTTGTTTAACTGGTGATTTAGGTATCCGGACGCTTCACATATCCGGACAAATTGACTAGGAACCAAAGCGTCCGGATAAATGAGGATCCACTGTATATTTAATGCAAATAAATTGGAAATGACTTAAGTTCTAATTAAATAATTTAGCGCCATGTACTTTTTCCTTTCGTAAGATGTTTCATTTTACCGATTCTCTATTGCATCACGACATAATCTTAACAAGTTTAAGTGGAATGCGTATCTTATATAAACCATTCATAGAAAAAAGAAATCGTTGTGGGAAAAGGCGATGAAAGCTGAGGTTTTAAGATTACATTTATTGTAAAATATATGTAAGTTTCCTTAATATGTAACAAGTTTGAGGTGGGGTTCATTATTTCAATGAAATGGGATAGAAAGTGCACGTATCTATTAAACTGTTAAAAATTTAATTTCTGGTGAGATGAAAATAGACTGGGCTGTAAGCAACAGCTGTATGCCATTTATTTAAGAATGGTCACGAATTCCTTGGAAACAAAATAATCGGTCTTAGCAGTCGGGATTGTATGTCTTTGAGGGCTAACCTTCAAGACAAACTCCTGTCAGGGGTGTAAAGAATCAGGATTGTACGCCTTTTGAGGGCTTACCTTCAAGACAAACTCCTGTCTGGGGTCTAAGCAATTGGGATTGTATGTCTTTAAGGGCTAGGGTCTGAGTAATCGGGATTGTATGTCTTTGAGGGCTAACCTTCAAAAACAAAGTACTGTCAGGGGTTTTAGGAATCGGGAATGTATATCTTTGAGGGCTAGGGTATAAGTAATCGGGATTGTATGTCTATGAGGGCTAACCTTCAAGACAAACTCCTGTCAGGGGTGTAAGGAATCAGGATTGTACACCTTTGAGGGCTAGGGTCTAAGGAATTGGGAATGTATGTCTTTGAGGGCTAACTTTCAAGACAATCTACTGTCTGGGGTCTAAGCAATCGGGATTGTAAGTCTTTTAGGGCTAGGGTCTAAGTAATCGGGATTGTATGTCTTTGAGGGCTATGGTCTAAGATATCGGGAATGTATGTCTTTGAGGGCTAACCTTCAAGACAAACCTCTGTCAGGGGTTTAAGGAATCAGGATGGTATATCTTAGAGGGCTAGGGTATAATTAATCGGGAATGTATGTCTTTGAGGGCTAACCTTCAAGACAAACTCCTGTCAGGGGTGCAAGGAATCAGGATTGTATATCTTTGAGGGCTATGGTCTAAGTTATCGAGAATGTATGATTTTGAGGGCTAACCTTCAAGACAAACTCCTGTCAGGGGTGTAAGGAAACAGGATTGTATATCTTTGAGGGCTAGGGTCTAATTGGGAATGTATGTCTTTGAGGGCTAACCTTCAAAAACAAAGTCTTGTCAGGGGTTTAAGGAATCGGGATTGTATGTCTTTGAGGGCTAACCTTCAAAAACAAAGTCCTGTCAGGGGTTTAAGGAATCGGGATTGTATGTCTTTGAGGGCTAGGGTCTAAGGTAAGAGTCATTAAAAATCTTCTTTTCAAGAATAACTGGGTCAGGAAAGATGAAACTCATGTGGATTTATCCTCAGGTAGTGCAGATTCAAGTTTGTTCAGATCATGACCCCCTTGGGGTTTTGTAGGGCCACAATAGGGAATCAAAGTTTTACATAAAAATAAAACAAACCTTTAAAAATCTTCTTTCAAGAACCACTTGGCCAGAAAAGCTGAAATTCATGTGGAAGCATCCCGGGGCAGTGTAGATTATAAATTGTTCAAATCATTACCCCGGGGGTAGGGCAGAGCCACAATAAGGAATCCAAGTTTAACATAGAAATATATAGGCAAAAAACTTAAAATCTTATTAAAATCTTTAAAAATCTTCTGGAGAACCAATGGGCAAGATAAGCTAAAACTTACGTTGAAGCATCCTGGGGTAGTGTAGATTATAAATTGTTCAAATCGTGACCCCCGATGGTAGGGCGGGGCCACAATAGGGAATCGAAGTTTTGTATTGAAATATATAGAAATAATGTTTAAAAGTCTTCTCCTCAGGAACCACTGAGTCACAAAACTGAAATTGATGTGGAGGCATTCTGGAGTAGTAAAGATTCTACCGTCTCCAAATTATGACCCCTGGATGGGCATAGGGTTGGGTCACGAGTAAGATAAATATCAGTTCAAAAACCCGCTTTCCACTTGTTTTACACTTCTATTTTATGAAGAAAATCGTGAATTGATGCCTTAATCCGTAGACACAATTTCTAGAGGCTATTTCCAGACTTGCTCACAGGCACTTGTTTCGTACACAGGAAAGCCCCTACTTATTTTTACCAAAGGAGGGGGTGTCCTGTATACGAAATAAGTGCCTGTGTTGTCGCTTCTAGTTTTCAGTACTATTTGGATTTGGAATAATCAGCAACACAAATTGTATTTGGCCAAATCTTTTTATATTTTACATCGGATCATTTGTTCAGGGCTATTATCTTCAATAATTTTCAAAATTCTAGATAACGTGCTAAGAGCAATAACTCTTTTACGAAGACTCGGCCTGGGCAAAAAACTCATATACATTTAAAATTTTGTGATAATTTGATAAATAATAATAATAATATAATAATAAATGTGCACAATAATGCTGGTAGTTGAATATTAAAATAAGATATTATACAGTACAGATTCGTGTAAAAAAAAATTAATTCATATGGAAATATTAAATATATACAAAATAAAACATATACTGAAAGCAGAGCTGCCAACATTCTGAAATGACAAATAGTAAGGCGGGGTCTAGGGACCACCTAGGCCCCCTGTCGCTGAAGATGTTTTGTAAATGGACATGTAATCTGAGGCATGTTTCCATTTTGTTTACGTTAAAACATTGATATTAATGTGATCGGCCTTCTAAAACCGAAACGATGATACAAACAAGCGTTGTAAGAATTATGAATATATAATAATAGTAGAAACTATATAGACTGCCAGCTATGAAAATACCGGTATTATAAACTTTGAACGAGAAAAACTGACATTGGAAGAATATAGAGAGGAATCGTAATGCGTATTTTAGACGCTGATTTCGTACGCCTTACGCCAAAATCGTAAGAGTGTGCAGCTCTGTGAAAGGAAAAAGAAACGCATAATAAACTTTTGAATATAATTTAAACTATTATTTCGAATATGTTAATTTCCAGAATTGTTATCAAACACTTTAATCCATCTTTAATCAACAAGTTATCAAAATCTTGTGTGACTTTGACTGATAATTCATGAGATGTTGAAATTGATATGTCAATACCCCCCCCCCCCCCCCCCCCCCC
>PRKT01000219.1:635339-661845 GCA_003671525.1 Saccostrea glomerata | reverse complement strand
GGGGGGGGGGGGCACAGCCATTTATTTTCAGTAAGTTTTCAAAAAAATAGTGATCGGAATGTTCGTCCGTCTCTACGTCCGTCTGTCTGTTACGCTTTGGGGTGCCCATTTCTTATATAATACTCTTCCTAATCCAGTGATTAAAATTTAATGAGGCTTTCATAGATTCTTTAGTACATAATGCCATTGTGACCTCTTAGTTTACTTTTTGATCCGACAGTTATTTGCCACTACAATCGTATGAGAGGTGGGGGTGGGGGGTGTATCATTTAGTGAGCTCAGTATCTCTAGATCTAGTTCTACTTTTCTTTACATAGAATTGCAAAATTGGGACTGTATCAAGAGATATAGGTTCACCCTGAGAGCAATTTACCACCGACCTTAGAAACTTTTTCAAGACTTATTCCAACTCCCCAAAGATCACTCTCTCTCTCTCTCTCTCTTCTTTTGTATAAACTTAAAAAAGATAAGCATTAGATTTTTCAGGGGGAAAAAATAATGTAACTGCACATTAAATGCATTCTTCTTTATTGCAGTGCAATGTATAGTGTCTTCGTATAAAATGTTAAAAAGCATTTTGAAAAGTTAACCCATAAATTACGAATAAATGTAAAATGTTTATTCGTTCACACTACAAAAGGTTCTTAATCTCGTAATGGGGGAATAAAGGGCAGTCGTCGGATGAACCGATTGCGTTTTATTTTTTCAGGAATATAAATATTATAAACACTAGAGTCGCCTTGTAATGAGTTATCCCCCTTATCGTCAATCATCTTCTTCCAGGCTGCTATCCCTCGCTCCTCTAGAGAGCCTAAACACAGGATATTTATAAACTTAAATATAACAAAACTTATTATCTGTTCTGAATAGATTTAAAGCAGTTCAAATATAAATTAGGAATAATTATTAAAATTTGAAAAAATAAAATACCCACCCTTTACCGTGTTGTCAAGGAAACATGCTAAGACACCTCCACATAAATTGGGATTGGCCAGTAACATTTTTATCACGCCATCACGTGATTCCGAACCTGTTTAAAATCATCAATTTTGATTTTTAAATATCTATAATTCAATTTCATTTCATAATGATTTCCATTTTTTGAAAGGTTTTTAAATCCGTAAAATACCTGTCTGTATTGCGTCCGGGGTAGTTTCCAACCAATACGGCACCATCATTCCAAACAAGATGGCGATTCCAATGATAGCGAGATTTCGGCTAGAATTCAGGTTGATGACTTGTAGATTGGACAGGACCACGCCATTGAACATTCCATACATAAGCACCAAAGCTCCACCCAAAACAGGATAGGGTATTATGAGGAAAACTGCAGAGATTTTCCCAATGATTCCAAACAACACGTAAATGATCCCAACCACAATAAAAACGTCACGACTGGCCACCTAAAACAAAAGTCCTCATAAGTTTGTGTTTAATGGATGCATACTAAAGGTTTACGAAACATTCTTGTGATATTCTTTCAGGTTTAGAAATAATGGAATATTAATTAAATCTTTGCTTTTTTTGCTCTTGCTACCCTTCCCCATCACTTTAAAGCAAAAATACTTGAAAACATTTCCTACCCTTGTTGCCCCGACTGCTCCTATGTTTCCACCATTAGTTGTTGTTGCATGACCACAGCCCAGCAACCCTGCAACAAGACTACACAGTCCCTCTATGGCTATACCACGGTTAACACTGTGAGAGGGCGGCGGAGGAACGTTGCACGTTTTAGCAATGGCGTAATAATCTCCGATAGAATCTAAGATGGAAGTAATAGTCCCGAGAAGAAAGCCGGTAAACACACTGGTGCTCCAAGAAATAACTCCGAACTGACCTAAAAGGATTCAGTGTCTAATCACGATAACATCAATTTCTTAAGAAAAAAAAAGACTTTTTTAAAAAAAATCCAAAATAAAAACAAGGCATTACAATTATGTTTAAAAACCGTATGTACTGGGCAACTTTTAAAGAAGCAAGTAATAATTCATGGATTTCGCACATTCACTGATTTTCTTATTAACTGTTTCTTAAAGAAACAAATACTATACAGTGTATTACTCGTTTTTGTTTTGGTTCTTTGCACATTATATAAAATATTATTTTTCACAATTTACCTGGATATGGTAACTGAAACCAAGCAGCATCGTATACTATATCGAGTCTGGAATCTGTTCGAGTATAAATGTCATCCTTATCGAACACGCCACAAGCGGTCAAAATGGCGGAAAATGTCCAGCCTATCACAATGGCGATTAGAATCTATAAATATACAGATGTTTTTATACTGAAAGGTAAAAGAAAGGCATAATTAAATTCCATCATGGAAACAACAATTTACAATGAATATTAAGTAATTTCTATTTCCATTAACCATTGTAAAATCTACAATTGGGATAGGGTTAAACACAAATCAGATCAAGACGATGATTTGTAACGTAAAAAAGCATATCAAAACTTGTAAAATATTTGTTTTGCACAAACAAATCTAGTAAACATACAGTAAGTTAAACTCACAGAGTATATTTGGTGCAGAGGAAACCAAAAGATATGGAATCTTTTCTTCTTGGTCCACATAGGTACCGGCGTTTTCTTATGACCGAGATAAAGGAATAAAATCATAGAAATAGCCGCAACACTGAAAATGTATTTTAAACAAAAACATATCATTTTAGTCATAAAATGTAAGGTGGGTCTTTAAAAATCGGAAAGAGGGCCAAGAAAACAGTTTTGAGTGCTTAAATTGATAGCTTACTACTTACAGAAAAGCTATTCCCCAGTGAAACTTGACGAATTTTACTGCAGCGCGGACGAGAAAGACGACACTGAGAAAGAGTGTAGGAACGATTGTGATTGGTCCAATAAAACGAAGCAGAAGACTCACGAGACCTGTCGCTCCAATCAGAAACTGGAATGCTCCAGCTGCAACCAAACTTCCCTGTAACTGAATGAACATCATGATACAGAGTTCGTTTGTTCATTTGGTAATGCTTATTGTGATTTTGTTCACTCTTCTTATAACTTCCGAACAAATTAAACAGAGAGAGGAAACTTAAATCGGAATCTGGAATGCACGAGGAAGATTATTTGCTTATTTATCTATGTACTTCCAGAAAAGACGACCATACAAAGAACGATTTATAGAAACATACTAGTATATGATCTAAACAACCAGAAGTCTCTGTCGAGACTGAAGCTCTACTGGTTTGTACTTATAGCAAAGGAAGAGAAAAGTACTTAAGCAGTTGGGAATTGAAACTTTAAAACAGCAATAAATAGAAAAATGATCCTTGGTGAAGTCTCTTTATGGTCTAAGTGTAGTCTACTTGCATGTGACATTATATTATAATTAGACTAAAACTGTATTTGGAGTAGCATTTTGAGAGTACTGTATTTAACAGGAATTTCTATTTTTTGGTAACCAAGGCAATAATGTTCATCGAAATCAAAAACCGATACACAGAATTATGTATCTTGGTGTAGTGTACTTGTGTGCCAAGCTATATTGAAATCAGACCAAAACTGTAGGAGTAGCATTTTGATAAAAATTCACAGAAATTTCTATTTTTAGTAACCACGGCAACACCGTTCATCGAAATAAAAAAAAACATACACTGAATAGTGTATCTAAGTCTAGTCTACTTGTGTGCTAAGTTATATTGATTTCAGACCAAAACTGTAAGAGGAGTAACATTTTGGAAGAATTTCACAGGAATTTCTATTTTAGTAACAATGCTAACACCGTTCATCAAAATCAAAAACTAATAAACTGAATTATGTATCTTAGTGTAGTCTACTTGTGTCAAGTTATATTGAAATCAGACCAAAACTGTAAGAGGAGTAGTATTTTGAAAGAATTTTACAGAAATTTCTATTTTTAGTAACCATGGCAATAACGTCCATCGAAAGCAAAAACTTAGAATTATGTATCTTAGTGTATTCTACTTGTGTGCCAAGTTATATTGTAATCAGACCAAAACTGTAGGAGGAGTAACATTTTGAAAGAATTTCACAGGAATTTCTATTTTAAGTAACCAAGGAAACACCGTGCATCGAAATCAAAAACCGATAAAGAGAATTATGTATCTTAGTGTAGTCTACTTGTGTGCCAAATTATATTGAAATCAGACCAAAACTGTAGGAGGAGTAGCATTTTGAAAGAATTTCAAAGAAATTTCTATTTTTAGTAACCACGGCAACACCGTTCATCGAAAGAAAAACCGATACACATAATTATGTATCTTAGTGTAGTGCCAAATTACATGAAATCAGACCAAAACTGTAGAAGGAGTAGCATTTTGAAAAATTGTTTACAGACAGACAGACAGACGGACGGACGCCGGACGCATTACTATCGCATAAGCTCTTCTGGCCCCAGGATCATGAAGCATGCATCTTAAACTTAAGTCAAAATCTTAATGTTGTACTTAAATGTTGTGGATGTCAAGTGGATCAAAATTGATATAAGTTTCTAAATTGATTCACAAATGCGCTGTTCTTTGCAAATTTTTAAATTAATTCAGTAATTAATAAACATTTTACAGGAGATTGAAAATTTGACTTAAGTCTAAGTGTGTTTCATGATCCTGGGGCTTCTGGTCTCTGACCAGTAGAGCTAAAAATGGACATACCTCACGGATATTGTCCAGTACAAATTCCCTTTGATCAAATTCATGGTCACTTTCATTCATTGCAAGACTCCTATTTTGAGCTGAAAAGTTAAAGTACATGATTTTATATGATAATATTAAATAGAACTATTAGTATCTACCCTATGTGTGTCTTTTTATGTCGCGTGTAATGCAGAACGTTTAACGATAATTTCAAATCTCTAGAAAAGGAAGTCGTAGGAACAAAACATGCTATTAGCTGGTTTTCAATCCAATACCGGTATTTGTAAGAAAGAGAAACGTGGAATAGAAGAGTGTATCCCTTATAGTTCTTGTTAATTTTTTTAGCATGGTAATAAAAAGCATTTCAATATAATTGTCATGTTTGATATTTACTTTTGGGAAAGGACAAGGGATGGGAAAGCAATCTAAAGGTGAAAAGAACATGATTCATGCAGAAGTATAGCTGGAGTCTCGCTAATTTTTTTTTAATCTCTATTTTTCTGAAGTATAATATGAAATACATGAACTATTAAAAATTAAATATACATTTTCAGAATAATTTAAAATAAAAATGAATACCATACCTACAGCAATATGATTGGTCGGGTCGCATTTAGTGGGATCCAATACCTGCATGGCTAACAAAGGAATGAGAAAATCTGAGGCCGCTCCTTGAAATAATGGAAGACTACAAAAAATGGGAAAAGTTCTTTTTCCTGAGAGACCCACAAGTAGAGCACATTTTTCTAGCAAAATGTTAGACCATGTGAAACACAATGCCGTCTGTCACAAAATTCCTGGCCATAACGTTTAATTGAGAAGAGATAGGGCTTTAATATTTCACATTTACAATACTTTTGACAAAATCTTTCCTAATATGCTATAATTTTTTACACCTTGACCTTAAGGTATACCTTTACTCAGATGACTAAAAATTCCACTGATAAGAACGAAAAACCACCTATTGCACATTGTACACCTATGATTCTTATGTTAAATTTCAATTACTAATAACTAGGTCAATGACCTCGTTTTCATGCTAGAGGCCCCTGAGTATTTCTCGGGAAATACCTCAATTTTTCACGCTATGTCCATATTTTTCTTCATTTACAAAATATAACAAGTAGATAAATAGTGAAATATAATAGCAATGGAACAGAGTTGCGTCTTATAAAGAAATGAGTAGAGTTTGGGCCATAAACATGATAATTATTAAAGTCTGAATTTCCTCTGTAATATTTATATTTTTTCCCCTTTTTTAATCAAATATTGCAAAAATCTTACTAATAAGAACTCTAAATTATATAAATAGCCTCAGATGACTTTTTTTTACCCTCATTCTCATGGTATCAATAATATATGACGTCAATGATCAAATTATTGAGATATGTTGACTACAGTGGTTTTTGTACATGTTTTTGGATTTCTTTATTTCATAGCGTTTATTTATTTTAAATAATTTATGAGCTTAAACACATATAAAATTTGCAAAATGATGTCTTAAAATACATGTGATCTTTACTTTAAATTTGTGATTTATATTGCAAGAAATAAAAATTTTGACAAAAATGAAACAATTAAAATTTAGTTCGAATTTCCTCTGCGTAGCCATACATTGAGTTTTGTTCCTGTATAATTTCTTCAAGTACTTACATATCAAATTTTTAAATTGATATTGAGATAAAACTTATTCATTTCATCCATTTACATCAATTTTTTATTTAATATATTAAACTTTATAAAATTTCCTCTCTGATTTCTGAAACCTGAGTAAACGTCATCCTTAAAGTTTTTTCCAAAAAAAAAAATTAATAGTACTTTTTACTATCGATTGAGAAGAGAAAGGTCTTTCATATGTGATATGCACATTACCTTTGACAAGATATTTAAGAGCATGTTTTTGATTTTCGACCCCTTGACCTTCATGTTGATTAATTCTAAAAAAAAATCCGTAACTTTGGTGATATCTTTTGAATGACATATGATAGGTTTTTCATATTTGACACAATATGCCATAAATAATAGCATCACATCCATTAAGACACCGAAAATTGGGGACCTTGTTTGTTTTCTTTACAAATTCCCCCATGCCATTTTGTCCCTCACTTTCACTGAAAGTGGGTGATATTGATTTGGGTTCTTCTATTAAGAAACACGAGTTTCCTGGACTCCTTTTACATTTTGCAGTAGCTAAATTATATATAATTAGTGATGTTCTGTAGATGACCTGTATTGTTCCAATGAACTTCTGAACCTAATTACCTTTCATTATTTTCTTACGTTTGAGCTTAATTGAGCCCGCATTTCGTTATCTTTACTATAGACTACTAGTATCCTTGTTTCATCAACCATTTGTTAGTAGTTTGCCTCATTTAGAAAGTGTTCGTACGTAAAGCATGCTACTAGCATTGACCTAAAATTAGGTCTTTGCTCCTAGCTATCGAATCAACTGAGAGAAGTAAGCCCTGTTTGAAGGTGATATGGGTATTTTTCTTCATGTGTAAAGGAAGTTGGTGGTTGAAAAGTCTAAGTCATAACGTTTATCATATAAAGTTTTGTTGTTAAGATACTATTAAGGTCTTTTATTAAAAAAAAATTCAAGATATGAAAAATGTGCTTCAGTCTTTGTAGTATCTTTAATTTTAACAAACTCATTGGGATATATCGAGTCAACATTAATTGAAGTAATACTTGATAATGAGTAGTCAAAATATCTTAATTTCGAGTTGAAGGTCACGACCGGTGTTTGCTCTCATTATAATATTTTGAATAAACTCTGTTTAATTTGAATTCAAAATAGGTCTGGTAATAACGGGGCACAATTTGTACCCATGAGAATTTCAACAGATTGTTGGCTACATTTCTTTTTTTATCTCGAAAGGCATGCTTTGAAAAAAAAAGAAACATTACCGAGATCCTATTAACGACATAAGAAGAGTACAAATTCCACACATCAAGAGGGATGAGCTAAGGAGCCTGGTTTTGATGTCGTCATATCTCTCAGCACATGTGACGTCAGCAACTAGGAGAGATACGGCCACAACACCAGAGAGGGAAATCAAGGCATGCTGCAATATTGACATGAATATAAATCTACATGATCAAGTGAACGTTTGTCTCCTACATACTGAATACAAGTAAAAGTTCATTGTCTGGAATTGCATGGAGTCGAAAGACGTGGCTAAATTATTAGATATTTAGACTGATAAGATACGCCGAACTACAGGACACCTCGTGCTTTTTTAAGAAGGGGTGCCCTATCTATACGACTGTGAAACAGGTGCCTGTGCGCCGAACGGGGGCCAAAAATTTGGGAAACAATGAATTTTTTTTACGTGTGAATTAGCGCGATAACAAAAAAATAGTGAGACTTCTTGGTATACGTCTATTGGGTAAAACAGTCCATCGTATGCATCTGTTGTCAATATGCAGTCTTACCATGCACGTTTAGGTTTTGCTGACTAACGGAGACCGTAATCTTTTGGCATATAATTAAGTTGTCTTTGATCAACTTATTAAAGGATTCAGTTATATCGTTAAGGATTCAAACTATGAAATAAAAGCTTTAAAAATTTATATTCTGCAATTACTTTTTATAGAAAAAACTTTTATAAAATTTTTTTTATATTTTAATATATATTGTTATATATTTAAAACCAATTTTACCTGAAAGCCTGAGATGACGGTAAGGTAGATTGGGGGATGTTCCTCGACACCGTATATGATGTGTCGATCAATTCGTTTGTTGACCTTGACCTCATTTCCTATAACGCTGACCTCGTTTTGGTTCACAATTAACGTTTGCTCCACATCGTCCTCTGTTGCCTCTTTATGATTTGTCACGTCTGACATCGCAAAACGTTTGCTAAAAGAAAAAAAAGACACGAACTTATTCTTTCTATTGATAAAATAAGTTTAAGTCCAAAAAGGTCTTGAAATAAAATTCATAAAAATTCCATGTACATGTATATAAGCAAAGATAGTGGCTGTTTATACACAATATACATGTATAAGCATTTCTTGGTATTCGCATGTAAATGAGTTTCATTTAAATAATAAATGAATCTTAGTCCTCCATTCTCATTTAAACTGCTGCAATTTTTTACTGTCTAAATACTAAGTATCTTATAAATGGGTTAAGAAAACAGAAAAGTAATACTCATTTGAATATCCTGTGCGAATTAACATTTTTAGGTCACCTGAGTTTTTTTCGGATGACCAATGCATCCCTTTTCCGTCCGTCATTGTGAGATGTGTGTCGTTCGTAAACATTTTCAACCTTTTTCATTTAAAAAAAATAATAATTTCAGCTTAGATCATTTTTTAGCATGTAGCATCAATTGATGGAGGGGATAAACCAAATGTCATGGTCCATCTGTGGGCGTCAGTCCAAATATCTAGCCCAGCAGAATCTCAACAGAGTTAAAAGAACGCAAAAGTTAAAGGTTCTGCATTGGCGTCGGAAGCAGATTGAAATGGGGGGAGGGCTAAGTGTAAAAAAACTTTTTTTATACCTTCCAAAAAAAAAACTGACAAGCAAAAAAAACAAAAACAAAAAAAAACCTTGCACTGTAATTGGGTATTTATCTGATTAATATAGCAGGGGTACGTTGTTTACATCGATTTCTCATAGACATTAGGCCACACCCCCATTTGCAAGCCAATTTTTTATATGAGCGCATAGATGTTTCAAGTTGTAGTAAAAAGGGTCAATGTAAAGAGTTATACTATAGTCACTTACATTCATGAAAGAAATTGAAACAGTCGTGCGCTCACTTGTTATTTTCCAAAAAGGTGCAAAATCACGGGTACCTGTTCCAATAGTAAAGGAACCTTGCTTACAAATTTCAACCCGTCTTTGACCTCATGAATAACAAAGCATTGAACACGTGACTCAAATCTATTCACTTTCATGCTTTAAGCAGATCAACGCGACATCGTGTCTAGTTTTGCGAGCTATCGATGGTCAAATCATTTTCAAATGGGTAATGTACCCTGGGATAATTTTTTTTTATACCAGTATATCTAAGATGTGTTAACATTTTTGATTTACTTGTTATTAAACGAAATTTCAGTCGATTATGTTTGATTTTTTCGATATTTATAAATTAATATATATTGGAGGCTTGTTGCAAAAACCTAGCACTTACTGCTTGTATCTCATTAATACAGAATTTAGAAAAAAATACAATGGATATATATATTACATGTACAGGCACGTAGTATCCGGGGGGCCAGGGGGGGCCTGGCCCCCCCACTTTTTTCCCAAACAATACCTTTACTATAGAAAATGTCTATTGAAAACATGGTTTTTTTTTGCTTGTCAACTTTTTTTAGGTAAAGAAAATTTGTTTTTCTCAGGTTGGCCCCCCCACTTTCAAAAACGATGCTACGTGCCTGCTCTGGAGAAACTCGCCGTACGATCATTGGCTGCATGAGGTTTGTCTGTTGCTGTGGCAGATGTTTTAAGGACTTCTCGGTCATCATGGCCGATTTTGGGGCGTCGCGCTCACACCACAGATTACTAGTATTACCGATCTGCGGCCACTGGCAAGGAAACTTGAATGAAACTTAAGTTGGGCTGTAACTTTGAAATGCTCTAAGAACAGTTCCTATAAAGTCAACATTTCATCACTTAAAATTGGAATCCAGCGACAAACATTACAATGGTTTATGATTCTCATTCTCAACAAATCGACGCAGCCCTTTTCTGCATTTTTTAAACCACCGATGGACTCTGTATATATATAGACAAACCGAAAATCCTCGGCATGGTTATGGAGATGTACGATAGAAATAAGGAACATCTTTCATTGCACTTGCTTTAGAATGACAAATTCGGGTCTCATCTATCCGACATTTAAAAAACAAAATCTAAAAGTCCTCCTCTTCAACATTCCGGAAAATCAAATATATTCACAACCATCTTTCAAATCAAAGCCAAAATAGAAATTTTATATGGCATAATTTGAAGCTTTAATTTTCATTGAAAATACTGTTACTTTTTAATAGTTTATTTTTAAAGTTAAAAAGTTTTTTTTTAACCAAACGATATAAAATATTTGTTACAAACAATTGTAGATGATAAGTAAATGCCACCAAAGACTATGAAGAATATGAAAGAATACAAATTTAACAGAAAACCTTCATGTAAAGTTATTTGTTCATTAAAGCATCGTTTTCTAACGTTCTTAAATCAATGTAGTCTGTAATCGTCGAAACTTGATTCCATTATGTTAATTTTACATCATTTTAAGAAATGTCCATTTATTTGTGATTAACTTTATTCGTTTGAAGACGTGTATAAATTGAATTGAATATATCTATTGTATTGAATATATTAACCTTTTATATACATATTTTTTAAAAAATTTTGTCGTAATTCCAGGTGTTTATTTGAAATATACGCTAAATATTTGATTCAGCAATTTAAAATTTTTGCAAATAGGAAAGGTAAAAAGTTTCTAGTTTTGAATCAGCTTTCCCCTATACCTGTTCTTAGCACACTTCTTACCTTGTGAATCAGGTGCTTCCTCAGACTAATATCAGAATGCCGCCAGTTCAATATTTTGGTTAAAAATGAAATTATGAAAAAAAAGTAATCCACGTGTTCTATTCACTCCCATACGTAGCAATGGCGACCCTTACCTCGGAGGATGCTCTCTCAGGGATCGGGTCAGGAGGGCAGACTCGTGTTTTGACAGGCTCTGCCAAAACTTAACACTTGTGTGGAGTGCACAGATGGCAGATAATGATTAACATTCATCATTTGCAGCTTTACGAGTAATCGACCATGCAGAATCAAATAAAAGTCCCCAGGTATTATTTATCTTTTACCTCCGGCAATTAATAGTCACATCTCGTTATCTCGAACGGGATGGAAACAAGAAAAACTTCGAAATCTACAAGATTCGAGGTATGATGGTGAACTAAGTAAATATAGAAGAAGTTTGCAGACTTCAAGCTCACTAAATGACAATCCATGGTATTCGAGAAATCGATCTTTAAAAAACCGAAGTTCAACGTTTCGCCCAGTTAATCAGTAATTGCAAGAGCCTACTTTATCGAGACATCTGATATTTTTGTATGGTCGTCCATAAGCTTACTTTTTTTGAAATAGAACAAAATATGAAACACTGATGCCCCTATGTGGTACTCCTACAAGTCAGAGCCTCGGTTAACGTCCCTACGCTCCTTAGCCAAGTCAAAAGTATCTCGCCGTGAACCTCTAGCATGCTGGAGTACCTATGTGGCAGCTCATGACAAAGGTTAAAGTAACTCATATGCAGGTCAAAGATAAAAAAATTGAAGTTCTCACAAGAAATTACAAACATATAAATTGAAAAAAAATATGAACAAAGTAAAAGTTTTACAGAAGGAGGTTAAATATCAAAGTCAATTGGTCAAAATAAGTGGTGATCAAAGGAAAGGTCTTGTGAAAGAGATAAACATTTGAAATAAGGCCTAGCACCAACTGTTCAAAAGTTCAAATTAACTGGTAGGAAAAGTATAAAATTGTTGTCTGGGCTATACCATTGTAAAGAAGACTCACTTCATGTAATCTTACACTAAGTACAAACATTGCTATAGTCCTTGGGTTTGTAATGACCTTATTCCAAGTACACTATTCCACGTTCAAGTCACCTGCAGTAGAGGATTTAGCTGCAGATCTGTAGCGTTATGGTTTTTTTGTATCTGTCTTTGACCATAACCATGATAACGTCACATGACCCCGTAATGCAAACAAGAGGCACACAGCCTAGAAATAGCCGCAACACTGAAAATGTATTTTAAACAAAAACATATTTACGCCATAAAATGTAAGGTGGGTCTTTAAAAATCGGAAAGAGGGCCAAGAAAAGTTTTGAGTGCTTAAATTGATAGCTTACTACTTACAGAAAAGCTATTCCCCAGTGAAACTTGACGAATTTTACTGCAGCGCGGACGAGAAAGACGACACTGAGAAAGAGTGTAGGAACGATTGTGATTGGTCCAATAAAACGTAGCAGAAGACTCACGAGACCTGTCGCTCCAATCAGAAACTGGAATGCTCCAGCTGCAACCAAACTTCCCTGTAACTGAATTAACATCATGATACAGAGTTCGTTTGTTCATTTGGTAATGCTCATTGTGATTTTGTTCACTCTTCTTATAACTTCCGAACAAATTAAACAGAGAGAAGAAACTTAAATCGGAATCTGGAATGCACGAGGAAGTTTATTTGCTTATTTATCTATGTACTTCCAGAAAAGACAACCATACAAAGAACGATTTTATAGAAACATACTAGTATATGATCTAAACAACCAGAAGTCTCTGTCGAGACTGAAGCTCTACCGGTTTGTACTTATAGCAAAGGAAGAGAAAAGTACTTAAGGAATTTCCACCCTCACAATTTTATAGGTTCAAAGTACAATAACTGCATTTATTTTCATTCAATATACTTTAAACTATCCATTTATAGCAAAAAATGTATAGGTCACCATATTATTTAAGATGTGAAACATAAATAAACAGAAGTGTATGTCAACATTAAAAATTGTACATTATTTGTAAACAGTATTGAGACAAGAGGCCCACGGGCCTTATAGGTCACCTGAGTATCATGTAACAACTTTCCAGCGATTGCATTTGGTTCGTGATTTAATCCCAAAACCATGAAATTCACAAATTTTGAAAGAGGCACCATTGCAAGAGCAGATTTCAAAGCATTAATTTATTTTGTACCCCTGACCCAGCAGCCCTGAAATTATCTATTTTGAAAGAGGCCCCTTTCTTCAACATAAGGCCAGCATTTTTTTTTATTTCTAGGTTTGGTTACGAACATCATTCATGAAAAAGTCCCAAGGATAAGGAAATTAAAAAAAAAATTTTTTTGGATTAATCAATTATCAACATTTGTATATTCTTCTTTATGCTATCCTAACAAGCTCCTTACCACTGGACACATAATGCTTACAAATAGGAAAGTAGAACATTTATTATCGTTTGCAGCTAACTGTAAAGTTTCACGTTATGTCACGATCTAGTTGACAGCTGCACTCAAGGTAAATTGTACACCCCCCCCCCCCCCTTAAAATTGTCAAATTTAAGAAAAATCTTGTTTTTTTCTTTCTTAGTGATTTTTTCAGGTAAAAGTGAAAAGTTTTTTACTTTTACCTGAAAATCACTGTTTTCAGAAAACACTTTATTTCATTCTTGCAATGCTGGACTTTCTGGGGGCTTGCTTCATATTATCTTTCAATGATTAATCATGGCAAAGGAAATAGTAGAAGGCTTCAATTTCCCCAGAGAAATCTCTAGAACCCAGGAGTTTCCGGGGTCTTGTGACATTTCATTTGATATCTAATAATTTTTAAAAATTATCATCAAAGGTCTCAGTAAGGAAATATATGGTAAATTATTATAGGAAGAATTCACTACCGTGATTATTAATAAAAGAGAGGTACACGGTATCAATTTCGCTATACTACATAGCGCAATGTTTGCAAAGCTTAAATTTAAACAAAAAAAATAGAATTGAAATTTAAGACTTATGTATTTACCTTGTTATGGTGGCGTATTTTTGACATTTATGTTAACCTGTCAAATCGTTATAATGCCACAAACTGATATCTACTCGTATCACTGCATCTGACAAGTCGGTAAAATGTCACATGTAAATAAAATTATTTGACAAGTCGACATACTTTTTTTGACAAGTATACATAATTTTCTCACAAGTGTCTGAAAGGTTAATGTTAACATATTTATCTGATAAGTCGAAATAACATTATCCATATTATATTACAATAAGTCGATCAACATTTTTACTTTAAAAATCGTCAGATATTATTTTGATTTTGTCACATACTGATTACGTCAACTGTTGTCTACAAAAATATATTGTCAACTGGATGGGACAGCCATAGTGTAGACACTATTTCGTAACTTTTTTTGTAACGTAAGTAAGTGGCAAGTCAATGAGAATATCTGACGATATGATACAGAAATCTTTTAAGTGGACATTAGTGTAGGCAGAACTATGCCACCATATTGTTTGTCATCAAATCAAGTGGATTTACATTGAATGTGTATTACTCATACTGGTTACAAAACTTTGAAGATATCTGTTTGCTTTTTTACTTTCATTAATATTATTATATTATAATGAATAAAGAAACTTTTAACATTGTTAAATCCAGCTTTCTGAAAACTGCATCAAAAAAAATATACGAGTGTTTATATCAAGATTTAACTGTTACGTGAACGATTTTCATTCATCAATTGATGTGGGGTTAGGCAGAGTTTTTTTTGTTTGTTTGTTTGGTTAGTTGGTTGTTTTGACAACTTACAGCCAAAAAATGCTTAAAAAACTCGACAATCCCTTTTTTCGGGGGGTGGGATGCGTGGGTTAACCTTCATTTTTTTCCACAAACAAATTAATAACACATGTGCATTTACATTTACATAAATCGATTTGAATACTGCTACACAAAAAAGTTACGTAAAGGCTACGTTTAGAAATAAATGAGGGCCGGTTCTTTCTTACCATTTCTACTAACCTGCTTTTCTGCAATGTTACCACTGTTCTTTTCCGAATCGAATTAAAACATTTTTCTAAAATCTAGGACTAGTATCCCCATAATCGTATATATTTTCTAATGTAATTAAAAAGAATGAATGCTTATTGATATCATTAAAGTTTTAGTAATTTGGAATTTTTAAATTAATTAATATTTTGATTGAATGATTGGTATGGATTTACATGTAATGACCAAAACACACACAAAATAATTAAGATATATTTGGTTCATTTTTTTCTCCAAGCAATTACGATATGAATCAATGAAATGGACCGCCCTGGTTTCGTCCAGAAAACGCCTTTGAAATCAATAGGTAAGAAAGTGATTTTTTTTTTGTTGCTGATTTTTCTTATGTAAAATTGAATCGTTTCCTAGACAAGTGAGATCATTCTTGCATCGAAAACGGTATTCGTAATTCTCAAACTGTAAGATGAAGATAAAAGGTCAAAAATATCTATACACCTTATTTACATAAGTAAGATATTTTTAACAGGTGCTCAAGATATCCTGAAACTAGAATTCGAGAAATGTGGACATCTCAGAAAGGAGGGAGGGTTGGAGAGGACCCTGCTCAGCAAGTTTGTTAAGTGTAAGTGTTAATGTTCATGCTCCACTGTTCTTTTATGCAGTCATTAATCATAGGCTGAAATCATTTAAAGATCAAAGTAAAAAAAATTATATTATAGATTTACATCCGTTCACCTGCATATTCACATATGTAATCCTTGTGAGAAGTCCATTCATTGGATACCAAGAACTTTGACCTTAACCTTGGAGTTTGACCTACTTTTTAAAAAGTAAACATTGACCATGACTTTTAAAGGGTTAGGGCTAGTGCTCTCATACTTTACATAT
This sequence comes from Saccostrea glomerata, assembly GCA_003671525.1. Lineage (NCBI taxonomy): Eukaryota > Metazoa > Mollusca > Bivalvia > Ostreida > Ostreidae > Saccostrea > Saccostrea glomerata. The sequence continues at coordinate 645,812 of PRKT01000219.1, read as the reverse complement.
TAAATCCTTTTGACAAGACCTTTTATTTGATATCAAGAACTTTGACCCTTTGATCTTGACCTTGGAGAATGACTAATATTAAAAATCTTTAACCCTGGCCATAACTTTTGAACGGTATTCTTTACCAATTACCTTGACTTTTTTACCTTGACCTTGGAGATTTTCGTACTTATGAAAAACTTTAACCTTGGCTTGCTTTCATGTTTTTTCATAATTGCATTTCCAGTGAGAATACTCTACTTTAGGTACCAATATATTAAATTTGCATTTAAGAAAAGTTTAACCTTTGCTATACGGGGGCATCAGTGTTTCACAAACATATCTTGTTTATACATAAATTGCGTGTACGTATTTGATTGTTACAAATGAAACATTTGTTGGGCTTTTTACCATTTCATACGCTTATATCTTATTTCTTTGTTTTTTCTTTTAATTACAAAAACAATTTGTCATTTTAGGAAGAAGACAAAATTTATCTTGTAGAGAAAACTTACTTTGAGCGACTTTCAGAACTGGTGGATTATTATAGAAAAAATGATCTTCCATGTCAACGCAAGCTGACAAAACATTTTGGACACATGGAATTATGAAACAAAGCAAGATTACAGAGGGACTGAAACACTTATAGATAAGCCGATGCTTTAGTTGAGTTTTTTTTAAATATAACCCCAAAATACATGAAACAAGTAAACTTAAATGGCGATCTTGAAATTGTCTGTATCCGCTGGACAACCGAATAACACAGTAACACCGGTATGATTGGCGTATGAATTTCCCTCTGAAGTTTTTCAGTTCTTCACTCTTCTGAGCGATATTGAACGTTATTGACCTGATTCATAGACGAATGTTCCTGTCTTTGGATGTTTTTTTTAATCACTACTCAATCGATCGTCCCGGATATGACATGTTTCCACTCTTTGATTTAGAATTTTTTCCACTTAGTATCTCTATAAGTTCCATTATATGTATTGTTTGTAAAATTTATTTTACTGCTTATGAACTGTACATAACTGCTTTCTGGATTTATTCTTTTTGTATATCCTGTATTGTAATTCACCGGAAGGACCTGAGACAACCAATACCTACAGGCAAAATGGGTATTGAATAAAAAAAAAATATTACTAAATAGCAATTAAATCCATTCCTTAATTACCCTATTTATATTGCAATTTACGTGTTTCTGTGTTTGTTTGTATGCTACTGCACTGACCAATGCATCTTCGCTAGCCAAGGGTTTCCGATCCGATACCTACTCTACAAGAGTTGTAGAGTAGGTATCGGATCGGAAACCCTTGGCTAGCGAAGATGTGACCAATGTAACTGCTATAAGTTTCTTACTCTCCTGGAATAAGCGCAAACTGTTACTTTTGTTGCTACCCAGTGTGAACATTAGTGATATAGCATACACGAACGCCCGTCTACACAGGCACTGAACAATGACTAAGTGAACACCTTATATAATGATCCTCAGATATAACGATTGAATAGAAGAATATGGCGGACAAATTCATTTTACGAATCGAGTCCAGGTTAACTGATCAAAGAGCAAAAAAGAACTTTGAACAAAACTCTTTTCAGACTGAAGTTGTGTACGCCGTATTAAAAAATAAACAAATACCAGGTATCTTTGTGGACAGAAATTTAATCGCATGTGCCACGTTTAAGTCCAGTTGGTTGTCTGTCAATTACTATTAGATTTGTTACATACTTACAAACATGACTTTATCGCCACCCGTGTTAGACTTCCGAATGAGAAATGTTCCAACAGCTTCATCTTTTATTGCACTAAAACAAATTTAAGATTATATAAATATTGATTTCAAATCTCTCTCTCTTTCTTTCTCTCTCTCTCTCCTCTCTCTCTCTCTCTTACCTTTTAGCCTCTGGAGAATTTCCTTTAAAGAGAGGCAAGTCAGCCACCTGAAAAATTGAGATTTGTCATAAAAAAATAATATAATTTAATCACGGGATGATAGTTGAAAGGATATTTACCTCAACTTTAGGACTGAGATACGAATCCGGGCGCGATATTTCGTCTCTTTCATTTACGGGAACGGCTGGTTGTGGTCTAGCCTTATAGGACTCAGACACAGACCGGGCCAGTTTACCCGGTTTAGCGGTCGGTGGCTCGGGCTTCGTGGTTGGTGGCTCCATTAGAATGTCGTCATAGTTGTCAGATGGCGAGTCGTCAGAATCATAGTTCACTGAGTCGTTAGAGCTGCTCTTTGGTGTCATGGGACGAGCTGGCAAGCTTTTGACTCTGTTTATTGATGGTATAGCTGAAAAGATTATCGTTTTATTTAACTCTAGTAAAAAGCTCTTAAGAGTATTACCAGGATACAATGTATGTATATGGTACTGAGTATTAATTCATTAATTCTAAAGACAAATGTCAAATAGATTTTACGTGGCAATTTCGAGTAACGTTTTTTCGCGGTTTTCGGTGAGTCCTTTGGGGGGTGTTTCAGGATGTCTTCTTGCATCTCATCTATGTAGCTGTAGCGATTGGGATCAGTCCCTTTCCCGAAAATATCCACCTTCCAACCATCTTTCGTTCTAGAAGTAAAATAGCTTTCAAAGAATTGTGAAAAACACAGGTGCATAATGTGAACACAAAATTTCTGGGTTCTATTTAATTCTTTGACAGTCACTTACATTTCAGTTGGCAATGTCAAGTTGTTTGCAACATGTAAATCCTTGTATATAGCGACAAGCCACTCCTGCAAAAACGGAGTACCCAACATTATAAGAGACGGGTATAATTATTTGAGAACGATCCAGAGCAAAAAATGAGAACTACGGTATTTGTAAGACGTGAGTGTGCTTCAAGTATTGTTTCGATTCTGTAAGCCTTGGATCAGTGGAAGTTGGTATAAAAAATTAAGAGAATTAAACGTTTGTTGACAGGCTACTACATGTAAAAAAAAAAATTCAATCTTAAGTACGACATCAATCTGAAATGCAAACATGAACCAGAAGTCTCTCACAAGACTGTAGCTCTACTGGGTGTGTGTACGTGTAATTATATTAGAGAAAGAGGAAAAAGCAGCATTTGGTCTTAAACCTGTAGTGTAGGTATGGAAACATTAATAAATAAATATTATGATTATACGATATTCAATCTGGCAGAATAAGTAATGTTGATTATGGTAATATATATTAAAATAATAATATAATCAATAGATTTAAAAAATACCTGAAGTTTGACTGACCTGTCGTGTTTGGTTGTCAGAGGCAGAAAAGCAGTGCTCCTTGAGTAATTCCTCGTGACCGGGCCTAGGGATAACCTTAAAACAATTCTCCATATCTGCTCTGGTAAAGCATTCTAATCTGAATATAAAAGTGTTAGAATAAATTGCTGAGATTTTTTCAAAAAAAAAAAAAAAATTAAACAAATGCTTTGTTTTTAATTTAATTTTTTGCTGAACTTCTTAGGAAACAGATCAATTTTATTTTTTGCAAAAGACTAATATTTAAAAGGATTGGAATTCTTTGCTATGATTATTAATGTTCTACATTTTATACATGATATCAATTTATTGAATGGGTAACGTTATAGTATAATACCTACCGACAATAGTTCTCCAATGAGAAGGCAGTTTTGGATTGTGTAGATTGGTCGTTATCGAAAACATAACAACAACCATTTCTTAAGACGACAAAAAATTGTCTCCCTGTAATAAAACATCGAATTTTGATCTTAGTATGTATGCAGAAATGTTTTAAGGTTCTTTTTAATAATTACTATGGATTATTTCGATGAGATTTCATATCCTTACCACAAAGAAAATTTTCCTTCAATCTTAAAAAAAAAAAACAGGTGAACGGATGTAAATCTATAATATAATTTTTTTTACTTTGATCTTTAAATGATTTCAGCCTATGATTAATGACTGCCGGGGGGGGGGGGGCGAAAATTCGCTCTTTTCCTCCTCTTACAATTTCAGTATGTATGTAATTATACTGTTGATATTACTAGTTTATAGGAATTATTGAATTGGCTTTCCATGGAAGAATGAAATTGTATTTATAAACTAGTGAATAAAATTGAAGCACTACTACCGAAGCTCTGACCCTTTTAAACATTTAATTGCCAGATCTACAATCAATACATGGATTCAAGGTCACAACACAAAACCTGTTGTAATTTTCGGTTCGCAGGTAAACATAATTGCTTTATAAAAAAACGTGGAATTTTCTTATTTTTTGGACAGGTTTCAAATGTCTGCAATATATTACCAAAATATAATTAGATTAAAATATGAAATGTCACCTACAGCAATCTCTAATCATATCGTTTATATGGTACAGAAGTCTCTGTCATACTCATAGAACTGAGGAAGAAAAATACGCTTAGGACTTACCCCGGTACATGTACCAGTATGTATTATTCCTATCACAAGAGAAACTGGCTCTTTAAGATTGTCTCACCCCCATGTTGTATTTAAACTATAGGATTATATGCAATATAACAGAATTTATACTGAGTGCACGTATACCTACCTGCTTGCTCAGGTGCACACGCACGGGTAGAACCAGGAAGTGATAGATTTCAGTTTCTGTACACAGTCCGAAACTAGGAGCCCATACAAAAATCACGCTAAAATCATAGCAATCATTCACCTAAACTCACAAATTCAGATTCCGTATAACGAGTATTTTATTTAACTTACTGACAAAATAAAATAAGATCCATATCATTGGTAACTTAGGAATTTTATCATCATTAATGAAAACTTTTCAGATGCGTGCTTACTATGTTGTATTAATTCTTTTAAGAATAGAATGTATCTTAATATCTGGTTCTCAGAATACTTGTAACTCCCCTGACCCTTTTTCCCCCCAACCAATAAAGTTTGTCATCATCCGGAAGTTCATTTTAAAATTCTGATTGCAACCATGTGTAAAATACTAGTATAATGTTGAATGTAGTGATTTTGGATTACTGTCTAGTACTTGAGTGATGTTTTAAACGGATGCAGCCAATCCCATTTAAGGCTTATTTTACTTCCACTCTGATCAAATAATTGTACGTTTTTCATGTTATACTACAAGAGCACAATTAAACTGTTGGAGTGAGTGTACGGAGTATATTAATATATCACTATCAGCGTTTTATTTATGAAAATTAACAAATTTGTAGAAATCTTTTCATACAATGCATTACCCTTTCTTCAAAAAGATGAAGAAAAAAAAACACTTACGGCGATGATTTTCAAGAGAAATATATAATGTATTATTAAAATGCACAAATTTTCAGCATATTTTTCAGGCAAAATTAGGCAGAAATGTTTTTATTTGACAATTTTTAAAGTCAATTTTCCCAGAGGATGTTATCTCTATCAGAGGTCAAATATGAAGACAAGCTATATAGCAATGATTTGATGACACAGTGGTGTGATGTGATGAAAAATGGTGTGTTTAAAGGATGCCGTGATTATGGTGGCATCAACAAACGCCGACTTTATATCCTGTCCAGTCAAGATAAACAATCGTATTTTTGCGATACTCATAGGATAGTTATTTTATTTATGATGCAAGATAAGTTATCTCGTCATATCAAGATAGTTAGCACAACCAATGTGATAGCTTATCTTGACTGGAAATTATATAAATTCGATGTTTGTCGACAAACCCGAAAGTTATCTTGACTTGACGAGATATTTATCAGTGTTGACAAAAAGTTATGTCGATAACATAAATATGCAACCATATGTGATAACAGGATGGAGTGATGACATGATGGTGTGATGACAGTATGGAGTGGTGACATGATGGTGTGATGACAGTATGGAGTGATGACAGGATGGAGTGATGACATGATGGTCGCCTGAGGTGAATGCCCTCAGTAGCCATGCATTGCCACGGGGAGGCACTGTAGGAGTCTTGATAGTGCAGAGGCTTTGTACTGGCAAGGAAAGAATTACGCACTCGACTTCCCCTTTCACCTACAAGTAGGCTAGCCAGCGGCGACAGAAGATCTGCAGGTCGATCCCCATCACACTAGAAGCTTTTCACTACCCAGTGGTACCACCACCAATGCACTGCCTGCTTGATGTCCAGGAGTAAAGAAGAAGATTTTTAAAGATTGCAATAATTTTAGTGGTTTTGGCCCCACCCCTCAGGCCATAGGGGGGCGGGGACCAAGAATTTCCCAATTTTTGTTCCCCTTCACCCATAGATGCTGTATATCAAATTTGGTTGAAATGGGTTCAGTGGTTTCAGAGAAGAAGCTGAAAATGTTCAAATGTTTACACACGACGCACGACGGACGAAAACGATAGCAATAGGTCACCCGAGTTACTCAGGTGACCTTAAAAGGTGCAATTTTCGGCGCAATATTTTTCTGCACTTTTGGGGAGAATTTCTCCACTTTCTATCATTGGTCGATCAACTACCTTTAGTTGTTTAGTATAACGTTCTTTTCCTGCTTTACAGAAAAATTCGGTTTGCTGTCACATTGACAGCTTTCCTCATCTAAAAACTTTGAGATAAAATCAGATTTCATTTTTTATATCAGCCAAGCACACTTATCTTTAATTTTTTTTTGGGTAACACGATTGTATCTAGTTTAAGAGTTAAACGTGTTTTTTTTATATCTAGAAAACTTACAGTTTAATTCAATGAGATTACTCACATAAATAAGTTATTGCTTATTCATTATCTTTACTTGTCATTCATCACAGTAAGTTTCAGCATAATTGAACATGATACAGATATTGTCAGTCGTATGAGCTTAATTGCATAAGGGTAAACACACGAATTATTCTCAACTGAGACTGGTAAATTTTGTTAAAAAGACAGTTTTAGAATAGACAGGATTTAAAAGTGCGACTTGCCAACACGATTTGTCCCCATTTTATCTGCATCAGTGGACACGTAGTTCACATTTTATTTGGTGCGAAGCATCCCTTGACATAAAATAATGGTCTTACGAGGCATAAAAATCATAAAGGATGGATTTTGATAGGAAAGTATTGTAAATCTAACAGGTATTCTCCTTTGCATAACACTTGTGGAGAATTAATGTGTTCACCTTCGAAGGTTAATGTTTTACAGATCCGGATGGAGAAGTTTTATTACACAAGTAAACAATTGCCCAGAACCCAATGAACCAGCGAGTCCAGACCCTGCAGTTGAAGACTTAGACATAAACTTAGAACCACCAACCCTCCAAGAAGTCCAAAACTGTATTAAAGCATTAAAGAATGGTAAATCCCCGGGCAATGACTGCATACATGCTGAAATGCTGAAATCAGATATTGCAACATCATCCAAAAAGCTATTAGATCTATTCGTACATATATGGGAAAATGAAACAATACCACATGACTGGAGTAAAGGACTCATTGTAAAGCTTCCAAAAAAGGGAGATCTCCAAATTTGTGACAACTGGAGAGGCATAACACTGCTCTCAGTCCCCAGCAAGGTGTTCTGTAAAATACTGCTATACAGAATAGACAAAGTGATTGAAAAGAAACTGAGAGAGCAACAAGCTGGATTTAGAAGAGGAAGAGGGTGCATAGACCAAATTTTTGCCATTCGTAACATCATAGAACAGTGTCTTGAATGGCAAATGCCACTGTATATCAATTTCATTGATTTTAAGAAAGCTTTTGACAGTGTGCACAGGGAAACACTTTGGAAAATAGTAAGATCATATGGGATACCAGCAAAGATCTGCAACATCATGGAAACATTCTATTCAAACTTCGAGTGTAGTGTCATCCTGGAAAACGGAATATCGGACTCCTTCAGTGTAAAATCTGGAGTACGGCAAGGATGCATACTATCACCAATTCTCTTCCTTATGGTCATTGATTGGATCCAAAGAAACACCACACGTGACAAAAAGAGGGGTATCCAATGGACAATGTTCAGTCATCTAGAAGACCTGGATTTTGCAGACGATCTGGCAGAAGTATCAGGAAACATCATCCACTTACAAGAAAAGACTGATAAATTAAACTCCTTTGCCAAACAAACTGGGCTTAACATCAATGCCAAGAAGACGAAGGTTATGACAATCAATGCACCAGTAGAACCAGTTACATTAAATGGAGAGCCACTAGAGGAAGTTGAGGACTTAACCTACCTTGGCAGTATCCTAAGTAAGGACAATGGCACTGGTAAAGATATAAAAACACGTCTCAGTAAATCACGGACAGCATTTGCCCAACTTCAGCCCATCTGGAAGTCAAACAAATACAGTCTGAGAACCAAACTCCAGCTTTATAACAGCAATGTCAAATCAGTTCTCCTGTATGGGTCTGAATGCTGGCGCGTTGTCGACAGTGACATGAAAAAAGTAGAGGCATTCCACAACAACTGTCTCCGAAAAATCAATCGTATATTCTGGCCAAATAAGATCTCTAACATAGACCTGCACAAGAAAAGCAAAAGCAGAAGTATAACAACAGAAATAAAGCAAAGAAGATTGAGTTGGCTAGGACACGTAATGAGAATGCCCCAGAGCAGGATACCCAAAACAGCCCTACACTGGACACCATCTGGAAAGAGGAAGCGAGGTAGACCAAGAACAACATGGAGAAGAAGCGTAACATCAGAGTTAGAGGAAATGGGATACTCCTGGGGACAGGCACAGTATGTGGCAAAGGATAGAGGAAGATTGAGACAGCTTGTTGAAGCCTTATGTCCCATCGGGGACGAAGAGGATAAGTAAGTAAGTAATTGAAATCTTAACTATTTTTTTTTTTTTAAGTTTATTAGATTGTTTTATATGTAATAAATAGTTTTGAGACAAAAATCAAAAATTTCGTTTTATAAGTATATAAAATCAAATGTTAAATTATTTAATAATTTTGTCTTTTTTGAAATATGTTATAGTTATAGATTCTGTCAGGTTTGTTTATAAAATCTACAATCAGCAGAACATTGTTGACTGGGATTACACAGGGGGTGTTAATTACAGAAGCCACATAGGGGAGGTAGTAAAAAGGGGTATGTGGTCTATGTCCCTTTGACACTATCAGACATAATAAACAAGCAATGATGTGTACACAATTAGTGTACACAAAAAATTTTTAATTGATCAATTCATTTTGTTGTACAGTCTGTACCTTGCTGTAGAATAACAAGTATTTAAAAATCGGCATATACCTGTCAATTTTTATCTATCCTACTTAAAATTATATTATCAGCAGACGTACTTCATTCATTTGATGTTTTATTTAAAAATATAGAAATTTGTCAATGAGCATGTGAATGTTCGTAACTTTTAAAAACAACAAACAAATAAAAATTTAAAATATCATAAATTACAACCTATCTTTACCAACAATTAAAAAAAATATAGTTACCTCAAGGCTTATCTAAAATATCTGCATTTTCCCTATTTTTAAACATTAATAAAAAAATAATATTTTGGCTATACTGCGGCCAGTAAATCAAATTATCATTGTTCTTAAAAATTATTTCTTATATTAAAAAATAAATTTCTCTAAAATAATCGAAAAGTTTCTTCAAAGATTTTGCATTAATATGTTATTGTATAGATAAATCTTAAGTTTTCACAAAATACTAAATGCTGGCTTATAGAGTACATACTACAATAAAATGTATGTATCAAGTGTATCAACTTTAGAATTATCAACATCATGAAGAAAATGAAATTAAAAAAATGAATGAAAATTGACATCAAATCATTAAAAGCATTTTAATTTCCATTAATTTTAAAGAATTAGTATAGACACAGGTGTTAAAATCAGTTCATAAGCAAAAATCAGGGCATTCAAAAATCAGGACATTATACCCCTGCTAACTCCAATAGTGCTTTTTGAGCCAGACATAAAAGATATTTTCCAAAAATCTTTTTTCTAAAACACTTATCTATCCTACTGAAAACGATTTAGATTGAAAAATTAAACAAAGATAATGATAATATGCTTTTTATTAGAAGTTTCATATTATCAGGACATCAGGTCATTACAATCGCATCATCTCGGGTCTTTCCGTCAGAGGTCGGAAAAACAACCTCGAATGTATTAACATCACCGGATGTTAAAAATTTATACATTTCCTGTTCATTCAAATACAGGATAGACGTAGTTAGAAGTCCCTTCTATGGTATATTTTAGGTAATATCATTACATTGAATAAAGTTAAACTCCATATTTCATAGATAAAAGGTCTCCATGCATTTATTTCCAAGGTCGTGAAAGAGGAGGGTTGTCATGGCGGCTACCATATACATTCGAGGTCGTTTTTCCGCTAGTCGGAAAGGCCCGAGAAGTTGCGACTGCAGGTCATTATACCTCAAAATCAGGACATTATACCACTGTTGATTTTCTCTGTCAAATAAACAAAATAAAAACACATCCTTTAATTTATTCTTTGGTGAATCTTATAGACAATTAGTATCCTAATTATAATCAGTTAAAATAAACTTGTTTGGGCACTTTACTACTTCATATTTTAGAATTAAATGAAATCAGGTCAATCAGGGCATTATAC
>PRKT01000219.1:609433-633166 GCA_003671525.1 Saccostrea glomerata | reverse complement strand
GTGGGGGGGGGGGGGGGGGGCACCCGACCTTTCAATGAACATTAGGAACCTCGATCCTTTAACTGGCGCCGGAATTTCATAATATTATAATGGATTCTGTTGAAAATTACGCCAGACGATGGGCTAGCTGCAGATCTGTAGCTCTCCGAAAAAATATATTGATAGACCGGAGAGCTACAGTGCCACCCATTGAAATAACTGTATATTCATTGCGCACAAAAAAGTGCGCTCGGTTCTCGATTTATTTCTTCATGATCTGCAGCTAACGATGGGCCAGATATGAAAAGGACGTTGACACTTTTTTTACCCACCGCTTGAAAAGTGGGAGGGTATTTATACCCTCCGCTTGAAAAGTGGGAGGGTATATAGTAATCAGTATTTCCGTCTGTCCGTCCGTCCGTCCGTCCGTCTGTTACGCTTTGGGGTACCCATCTCTTATCCGCAACTCCTCTCATACCATTGAAGGAAATTTAATGAAACTTTCACAGATTTTTAATTACATATTGCCATTGTAACCTCCTATTTTACTTTTTGATCTGACATATATTTTTGATTTTCCAGAGTAAAACATGGACACTGTCATTATATTCATATGGGAGGCGGGGGTATCATTTAGTGAGCTCATTGCTCACAGTACCTCTAGTTTCAGAATGGATTAAATGTTAAAGACGCGTATTAAAAGATTGAGGGGCAATATGAAAACCATGTATCCTTCTGTACTCAATAATCCAGAAGTGAAAAAATGAATTAGATATTACATGATCAATATTTACTGATCCCTGCCGAAAAAGCAGGTAACAACATTGTCTTCGTTTGTAAGGCTCATTATAAAAATTGTATTTTAGAAGAACTTGGATTTAATTCTACAAGTGGTTGTCCTACGTATACCCAATCTTCCCTTTCTAAGGAAGAAATTCTTCAAAATCATATGTCAGTTTTAAATATTTTTAATATTCCACAGGGCCAAATTGAATTTGAACTACCCTATATTTATTGGATTCCGAAACTTCATAAAAATCCTTACAAACAAAGATACATTGCGGGTTCCAGTAAATGTTCAACCAAGCCTCTTTCTTTACTCCTCACTAAGATATTGACAGTAATGAAGGAAAAACTTCAAGGGTTCTGTGCAACAGTATATTCAAGAAGTAGTATGAATCAGATGTGGACAATTTGAAATCACAAGAATTTACCAAAATCAACAGCTTAAAAACTTACGAATATTCAACTTTATACACAACCATTCCCCACGATAAATTAAAGTCCAGGCTTTTTGATATCATTGACAGCTGTTTTTTCAATAAAACTGGAACTCGTAAATTTACTTACCTGGTCATTGGTCATTTGCAAACTTATTTTTTAAAAACACATTCTGATTGCACACACAAGTACTCTGAAGTTGACATCAAAGAGATTCTTGAGTTTCTGATTGACAATATCTAGTATGTGGTTTTTGGAAACCAGGTATTCCAACAATCTATTGGAATTCCCATGGGTACCAATTGCGTTCCGTTGTTAGGACACCTATTTTTATATTCATATGTGTGCAAAATCTTATGCGGGAAAAGAAAAAACAATGGCTGTGGCCTTCAACTCGACATCTAGATATATCGACGACGTACTGTCGATTAATAATAGTCATTTCCATTCCTACATCGATACGATAAATCCTGGTGAGCTTGAAATAAAAGATACCACAGAGTCTAACACATCTGTTTGATACCTGGATATCTTACTTGAAAAAGACGTTAATTTTAATCTAACAACCAAGCTATATGATAAACGTGATGACTTTAACTTTTCTATCGTCAACTTTCCTTACTTATTCAGCAATCACATGCATACGGTGTGTATATATCGATACGCAAGAGCATGCTCTACGTCTGAACAATTTCTAAAGCGAGTTTGATTTATGTCAAGCATATCAACAGTCTCGTTAAAAGTCATCATTTCGTAAATTCTATGGTCGATACAATGACCTTGTCAGCAAATACAATTTTTCATTGAGACAAATGCTGACTGACGTTTTTTATACTTATTGTTAGTCTATTATTTATACACTGAATTGACGACAGATTTTCCCGTTATTTCCCGATTATGACAAGGATGTGACAGGTGTCGCATAATATTTGGAACTCCTTTTTTTAAAGGTCCGGTCGGACCTAATTAGATAACATATTAGGTCCGCCTTTTATAAGAAAAGGTCCGGCCCGTATAAGAAAAGGTCCCCCTACGTTTTAAGGTCCGGGTGGTGCAAAATGATTTAATCTTGACATGTTTAACATATGAAATTAAAGTGAGTTATTTTATACTATATGATAAGAAGGATTTACCCTGTTGTGTTTCATTTTTTGTACAACATACATGTATCTCTAGACAAGAATCTACTCGTTTAATGTGCTTTATGCAGTGCCGTTTAGGACCACGATTTCTTAAAAAATAATACCACAATTATTGTGCAAGTGTTTGTTTTTCCCTTTTCTCGAGAATTTGCTTCGTGTAAATTTGTAAGATTAAAGGTGTGAAAGCTGTCGGTGTGTAAAGCTATTAAAACAATGGGGATGTGACGTAGGTTTATTCCCACTTAGCCAACATTTTGAAAAAAACCTATTCCCAGATAGCCAACATTTTGATTTTTATACCTGAGTGACCAACAGGCTATAGTCTGTTTTCAGGTATGAGTGTATATGGATTACCTGAGAATTACTACCATCGAAATGTGTAAAAATACATAAATCGAAATTAAAATTTTACGATGGTGTGATGACAGTATGGAGTGATGACAGGATGGTGTGATGACAGGATGGAGTAATGACAGGATGGTGTGATTACAGTATGGAGTGATGACAGGATGGTGTGATGACAGTATGGAGTGATGACAGGATGGTGTGATGACATTATTGAGTGATGACCTGATGGAGTGATGACAGGATGGTGTGATGACAGATTGGAGTGATGACATGATAGTGTGATGACAGGATGGAGTGATGACATGATGGTGTGATGACAGTATGGAGTGATGACATGATGGAGTGATGACAGGATGGTGTGATGACAGTATGGAGTGATGACAGGATGGTTTGATGACAGTATTGAGTGATGACATGATGGTGTGATGACAGGATGGAGTGATGACAGGATGGTGTGATGACAGGATGGTGTGATAACAGGATGGAGTGATGACAGGATGGTGTGATGACAGTATGAAGTGATGACATGATGGTGTGATGACAGGATGGTGTGATGTCAGTATGGTGCGATGACAGGATGGTGTGATGACAGTATGGAGTGATGACAGGATGGTGTGATGACAGTATGAAGTGATGACATGATGGAGTGATTAAAAAAAATTGTTATGACAGGATGGAGTGATGACATGATGGTGTGATGACATTATGGTGTGATAACAGGATGGAGTGATGTTAAGATGGTGTTATGACATGATTGTGTGATAAGAGGATGGTGTGATGATAAGATCTTGTTATGACAGGGTGGTGTGATGACAGGATCGTGTAATGATAGGATGGTGTCATGACATGATGGTGTGATGACAGGATGGTGTTATGATATGATTGTGTGATGACAACACGGTGTGATGACAGTATGGTGTTTAGACAGGATAGTGTGATGACAGGATGTTGTGATGATAGGATGGTATGATGGCGTGATGACACGATGGTGTGATGATATGATTGTGTTATGACATGGCAGTGTGATGACAGGATGGTGTGATTGATGATGTGATGATAGGATAGTATGATGACAGGCTGGTTAGATGACAAAATGGTGTGATAACAGGATGATCTAATGACAGGATGTTAGGATGACTTGATACTGTAAATCTATAGGCCTAAGAATTACGAAATTATGTATATCGAGTGCAAGGGTCATGCCCCAAATTAATAACCGAGCGATTTGTCATGATCCCGGAAAGCATTTGCCAATTCATTCGGTTCATTTTACAATTTAAAAATCTTTTGATGTTATTCAGACCTCATTCCGATACTGGTTTCAGAATATCTTATCGGCATACTTCCTATAGAATTTTAATTTTAGAGATAAAACAACTACCTTTATTGATCTAAATCTGATTATAAAAAATATAACGTGACAAATTATTTGTCAGGCATTATAATTCAACTTTTGGCTCAAAATTAATAAAAGACCCCATGATATAAAATATCATATGCATTAAGGGGCTTCCTCCTTTTTTCACTAAAACTTGGCAAACACAGTGTAATAGTGAAATGGATAAAATTGACGATAATAACACTTGATTAAAATTTATTTCCTTAGAGCGAATTTTAAATAAAATTTGCTTGAAAATATGATAAGTAGTTACTACATGTGCGATATTGAGAACCCATCTTCACTCCATTCTGATACCAACAGCTGACCAAGTGTAAATGAATCTAATTTCCCATTACATATGTAACATAATAAATTCTTTCAGGACTTTTATTTCTTTTAACTAGTACTTCATTAAATTACTTTCACTTTGCTTCAACGTGTTGCACAAAAACGTTGCATTAAAGATGCGTTGGAGTAATTGGCATTTCTCATACATAAATCAAGAGCGTCCTTTTTGTTCATTTGTTGAATTAGAAGCAGCCTTATGATTTTGTACTCATATTTCAAGTACAAAAAGATAGCGATAGGGCACCAGTCATGCTAGGGTAGTAGTGTAGCACTATTTGAAGCGTTACGTCAATATACTTCCGTAGAATAAAACGTTAAAAACGTCACCGACATCAGGAGTAATGTCAAGGAGGTGACATATTAAATCAAAATCAAGAAAATAAACAAATGTACAATGTGTATATAAACCTACCTGCTTACAAGTGCATCTCTAACAAGGAAGTGTTCGATTCTGCTTTGACAATGATTGGAATTTAACTCAGTTCGCTCTACTAGAAAGCGGAATGGAACATTGGACAGACAATGTTAAAAAAAGAAATGGAAATGTCAATCGTTTACAGTAATGTAAAGTACCTTCATGGTGGTATGAGAACTCATTAACTAAGCTTACTCGTAACTCATTTTCAGTTCTTCCTCTTTTGATATGGAATGTCAACTGGAACTACTTTGTCAGATGAGATGTTTACAAGTGTTCATTACCATGAGACAGGTGCAATAGTTATAAACGGTTGATGGGTCGAATTAATCTTGAAGACAAACACCAATTTTTTTTTAAAGCAACAATGAGCTGCAACTTTGATGTCGAAATTTTTTATTGTAAATAACTACCGGGGATAAGAGTCTGAAATAGGAACAGAATCCATTGCTAACCTTCGCTGCAGAACTGTAGCGTTATGACTTTATGCATTAGTCTTTGACCATAACACTATAGATCCCCTAAACGAAGTGAAAGGTCTTTGATTGACTAATGCTGGGAAGTAAAAATTCTTCCCAAACGTGCGGGATCTGTGGCGTTTTGGTCAAAGACTAATTCAGTGCAAGACTGTAAGTGTGTAACACTTACATGTATATTGAAATGCCATGATGATCACTTACCAAATTACATGGAACTGAGCTTTAAAGCTGAACACTTCTCATAAATAGGCACTGTCAGACGGGTATATAAACCGTTCGCTTTCGTTACACCCGATTGCACACTCGAAACTCTGGCCGACATGTAGTATTCCTATCGTGGTCTTAGATTTTTTGCGATTATTTCTTGTTTTAATGTGCATTTTCTGTTTGTAAATAATGTATTGACACGCTACTTTCAATTTCGAAAGATGAATGTAAAAGTTAAACTGACTGTTCAATAACTTCCGGATTTTTATGACGTCCGAAAAAAAAGTTTGGGTCGGCGATGAAAATTAGGGTCGGTCGGGTAACCGTAAACAAACATAATTTTTTGTTACGCCTTATACAACTGTTAAAAAAAAAAATCAACCCCCCCCCTTTTATTTTCACCACTCTGCCCTAAACACAGGTGGGAGAATTTAAACCCAGGTGAATTCAAAGAACAAGGTATAATTTCTTAAACAGATCTATACCTGTTACCACTCTAAGCTACCTGTATAAGGTAAGCAAATACAGTAAATAGATAATTACCTTTCTTAGCTACCTGTATAAGGTAGACATTAAGTAAACAGTTACAGATGATTACCTTTCTTGTCATCAGCTGGGGCAGCAGCAGCAGCAGCTGGGGCGGCCGCAGGAGCGGCTCCGGCACCACTGGAAATGTTGGAGATCATCTCCTTAACATTGACACCATCCAAAGCCTTAGCAAACAGGGCTGTAATGCAGAAAATTATAAATCAATCAGCTTTCATAAAATATCAGTTTTGTCCAAACATTCTACTTGAAATGCCTGTATGGGTCAAGAGCTTAAAATCTGTTATTCCGTATCAACATACATGGCCAGTAGATTCATCTGCATTTGAAATCAATACCTACTTACAACATGATAGCTTGAATTCAGTATGATATATACTTACAAGGCCAGTATGGTTCAACCGAGACTCCAGCAGCCTTCAAGATGGTAGTGATTTTCTCCCCCTTATGAAAAAAAAAATGTTAAAGAATTACTTCAGGGATTCTGGAATTATAGGATCCATACAATATCATTAAAATGCATTTCTTCTAGACATGGTATTCCCCTTTCAGTCTTATGTACTTTCATCCTAAAGTATTGTGCTTTGAACCCAGCATAAAAATTATTGGAAATGTGACTGATCCCAGTTTAGTTTGCTACCGATTCAAGGAAAGTAATGAAAACCACAAATAAGGCCTTTATCCTAAGCTTCGTTTGTCAAGTCAAATGATGAACCAAGTGTGCAACAATCTTTGATATTTTAATCAAAAAATTAGTTGAAGTGACCATCTAGTGACTACTTGGAGAGAAACTTCTGTGAAACAAATTGGGCAGCTAGCCAGGTACCCAATGTATTAGTGCAATCTCCCATCATAGTCAAGTGTTTCAGGGCAGCACTAATATATTTCTGTTAATCATTGTATAACTGTATAATTGTTAAATACCATGTGGGTAGTTTGAATTTCCTCTACATATCAAATGCTTTCGACAGTCGACACATTAATAGAATACTATGATCGACTTTTACACATCGCTTTTCCTCAAAGTTTTCACACTCTATTATAAAATATCTGCTTTCTTGCGGTACCTTACAATGGGCAAAATAGTAGAAACACCGAAACTCGTCAAGCAATATATACACCAGCATGTGAAAAGGGGGGTTACTTACTGTGATCGCTACTTGATCGTCTGCGAGAATCAAAGCTGCATAAACGCAAGCAAGTTCGTCTGAAGAAGACATTGTTTTTACTTGTACTGATTTCGTTAATTGATGCCTAAGTATAACAGTGTAAGTCGCCGGATTGGCCTTAGCTCTTTTTGAGAACTGTACACTTTACGAAGGAAAATTGCGGAAGAGGCCGGAAGTAGATAAAAATTAAAGAATGAAAGTAAAGATTTCCAAATATTCACGAGACCTTAGAAAATATGCCTTAAGAAACATAACATAAAACAAAATGCATAATTTGTATTTTGGTTAAAGGTTTCTGAATTAAATGAAATTTTATTCACTTTGGTTTAGAGATTATATGAGGATTATACAATTCGAATCGGTATCAATTCATTCCGACAAATAACTGTCAACATGAAAAACGTGTACATCTTTGTTTTGACAGTACTTTTTTCTCAAGTTGTGTCCGATTCGGATCATGGGGATGCAGTTATTAGTTACACATCAGAGAACTTTGATTACGCTTTAGACAAAGCTAAACATTTCGTTATGTTTTATGCTCCATGGTAAGATAAGCGTGATTCATTCGAATTTCCTCGGTTGAAACAGTGACTAGTTGAAATTATTTTGTTGATTATCATGAGCGGAATATTTCATCTGCTTATTCATTTGAATTTTGACCCGGAAAATTGATTCAGTGAAAGATATACTTACAAGTCACATATGCATCAAAATTGGTGATAATTTTTCAGGAGAAATCAGGGACCTATATACTAACTTTGTATATAAGTCCCTGGAGAAATAAATTATTTTTCTTTTACAAGCATCATCAAATATGTGAAAAATTATGAACCATGTTTAAATATTTAAAGTAGTGTAGATTCTGATCCATTTAGGAATTTTATGGATAAATATCTACATTTTATTGAACGTAAAAGAATATGAATACAAGGTGCTCTCCGTTGGTACATTTATGCAGTATCTATATATAAAACGATTTTACTGATATTTGGGCTTTAAAAAGGGATTGTGCTGTACTATAAAACAAAAGTATGCATATTCATCCGTCAGATAAACTGTTACTTGGATGAGCATTCTATGCAATGTGGTCCATGCACTTTTTATATAAACGAAGATCAATGTGGTAAAATACAGAAATCAAGCTTCTTTTTTTTTTCTAATATAGTCAGACAATACAACTAAGCGTGTTTCAATGAAACTAATACAAATAGAAAATGCTTATTTTGATACAAGTGTAAGTTTTTATGAAAATTAATTGTCCTAAGATAAAATGATAATAGTCAATATTAATTTTATCTTTTTTTATGTATTCGGTTATATACTTTTAAATTATTAATAAATTATTTTATGGCAAATTAATGAAAAATCAAAACAGAACAGCTACACAAGAACTGCATATACAAGGCACATATCATATAAAAACATCTATGATAGATTGTGCTGAAGATGAACCAAATCAACAATGATTCCTAAAGCCTTTCATGAGTAGCCATGTTAACTTAAAATGTACTTATCAAATGAATTTGTATTAACATTGTATGTGTATTACAGCCTTATACTTATAAGATAAAATATTATGCTACAGGTAGTTTTTTTTTTATAATTCTTAAAGTTATTAAGGCTCTTCTGAAAATAAATTGATTAAAACATCATTGAATTGAATTATAGTATCACAGAATTTTAATGGGAATAAACTCAATAGAGTAATTATAAATTATAAGTGTTAATATGAGTGTGGGAAATAGCCAGTAAGAATTGTTAATTTGTAAACTAAGAAATATGGTTTTGTACAAGTGTTCTTAGAGTGGAGGAAAAAATACCCAATATCTTTAAACCTTTGTCAGTGGTATTGATCTTTACATGAAAGGGATTAAATTTGTAACAGCTTGTTTTTTAAATGTCCTCTTAAACTGAATTAAGCCACTCGATCCATAAATACTTTAACAGTGTTATTGATTCTAAGAACTGTGCATTATTTTCCTATGAATATAAGTGAGAGTGATATGACATGAAATAGGGAATGAAGTCATTTAATTCCTATGAATGAAAAATAAATCCTCATATACACATTTTAAGAGAGCCACAATAGTAGATAAATGCAGCCACTACCATATATGGCATCCAAAACTAATGCCATCTATGCAATATTGTTATTAAAAGAGAAGAAGCAAGTATATATTTTTTAGAACTTTGCAAACATTTAGATTTTCAAAAAATATAATTTTTGGTTTCCACAGCAATCTTGTTTATTTAAAAAAAAAATGTTGCATTCACTATTACACTTGACGAGCCTCATTTTTAATACTGTTATAAAGTATCTTCAAGACTGATTAAGCCTTCTGCAAGAACTCTTTTGATAACATTTTATGGAACAAAACAATATGATACCTTTTTTAGGGTTTCATAAGAAAGAATGTATTAATTTCTAAGTCTTCATTCTGGTTCTCTATAGAAAAGAAAAAGAAATATCAATTTTATGTTTCATTGTTTGATGAATAATAAAAAAAAATCAAATTCATGAAATTATGAATTTAAAGATTGTACTTTCAAGTAAAAGAGTGGTACTTATTTTATTAAAATATTGCCCCTTCCCTAAAAAATTCAGAAAAATGACCCAGTGACTTTTACAAGACAGTAATTTGATTATGATCAGGTGAGCACTATTATGCTAAACATTTTGGTATATTATACTGTTTTATGTCTCTAGCAAATCAAGTATGGTAAACATAGTATAAATTAACTATTTCTTTTCTTTACAGGTGTGGACATTGTAAGAGATTGTCCCCTACATGGAATGAGTTAGCTAAGTTATACAACCCCATGATAGATCAACCACTTATTATTGCCAAGGTAATTTAACACACTCTGAAGGGTTATACATGTAAATGTGAGGAAATATACACTCATATAATCATATAATAACAGAATAATGTACATAAGTAAGCCCTAGACATTTAACCAAAAGGTAGTAAAATACTAATTCAGAAATTTAACAGACTGAAAGATAGGTGAGTATAATTTTTACAGTAAGACTATAGATGTTTATATTACTGCTCAAATGGAGAGGGTGATACATCTGTATATACTGTTTTACCCTTGTCTGTCTGTCTGCTGTCCGTAACATAGTATTGCTATAGTTTTCATCAGCCACTTCTCATCTCAGATACTGTATACAGGGTTAATTTCGCCCGTGTTATTTTTCGCCCTTTTGTACATTCGAACAACTTTGCCCCATTTTAAATTCGCCCATTCCCAGTTCTGTTTAAGAAATAATACTGTGTAATTTGAATTCGCCCGATCAAGAAGAGGGCGAAAGGGGTGAAAATAAAACGGGGGCGAAAATTTCCCTGTATACAGTACTTGAAATTAAGCACACTCTTTTCTTTGGGATGCCATAATGTGGGAAAAAATTTTAAACGAAGCCATTGTCAACTTCATGCTTATGCATATCTGTGACATCCATACCAAATTTCCACTGTAACAGAACTTCTATGTACCGAGGTATGTATTCACAAGAGAGCATCAGAACAAGGGCATTACTATATTGAGCAGTGGTCTACAAACTTATTGATTGAAGGCTGGTGTAGGTGGAGCAGTTTTAACTATGGTAGCTTGACCTTGATGATGCCCTCTCTTGGAGTTGGCAATATAATACAGTCTTTAAAGTATAATGCAGACAGACTCGCTGTGTAATCAGCAAACTGTACATACATGTACTGCTGAAGTTGATTTTCTGTTTAGACACTTTTCCAAGTTTTGAATAAACTCTATATGACTTTATGTGGGCACAAAAAATTGTTAATTTCATAGAATCAATTTTTTCTGAGACCCGAACAATTGTGGTTTACTGGTAATTGTTTTCAAAAGTTTTGAGTCCACCAAATATAGCTGAAATATTGCCAACTTGGCATTAAACAGTATACAATCAATCAATCAAAGGTTTGGGTTGTAACCATGGTGACACAAAAATATATACTAAGTATTTGTCTTCAGAATATTTTGTAATCATTGACTTACCATCTATTTATCTAAACTACCGTATCCTTCCAGATATTTTCTTTTGTGAAATTTTGGGCCCACAGTCATAGAATAATTTTTAACAACTTCTGGTAAATAAATTGGATAAACTGTTAAACTTGAATAAATTATCATATTAAGATTATGATAAACCCAATGATCTCATTTAATGCATCTTTTCAAATACATGATGACAATTTTTAGTTGAATGAGAGCATAGATCATTGAAAATGCAAGTATTCTATGAACTGAATACTGGAATGTGTTATTCAGGTGGATTGTACAGTAGAAACTGCTCTTTGTGCCAAACATGAAATCACGGGGTATCCCACTCTGAAGTTCTTCCCAGATAGATATTCTGAAGTGGTACGCTACAAGTCAGCAAGAGATCTGCAGTCCCTTCAGACTTTCATTGAGGAACAGCTGTCAAATGTAAAGTAAAATTTATTATGTACCAGATTGAATTACTTAAAATAAATCTATGTTTATGTTATTCAATAATTCTCATTCATTGTTTCCTGAAAAATAATTTTATATTAAGATGTACGTAATTTCATTCTTCTAACGTTTGATCTGTCACTTGTTTAGTTTTAATTACTTGGGCTACAACCATCTCACAAAACATCTTATTTCATTTTTTTTTTTTACATTTCCAGCTTAATTTTGATTTCGTTTTGTGGGTGGCTGGGTTTAAAATCCTTAATACTTTAAAGAGGTAACAGAAGCCGATATAAAGTGTCATGAATCTTCTTTCTCTATTGTTTAATTTATTTCTTCTTAATATTATCAGACCAAAAATTAATTTGAAAATTTGCCAGGGGGAGTTTCTTCAGTAAAAGCACGAATTCTCTTCAACAAAGTATTTTTTGTTGAGGAGGGGAGGGGGTGTCTCTTTGCTATTCTGCATATGAATCGACAATGCTACCGAAAACTATTCAAACACGATCTCATAAACTGAAAAAAATCAAAAGTAAATCATTTGCTTAGAAACTAATATCTATTATATTATGCCGACAAACAAGATATTGCTATTTGTCATGAGAATGATACAATGACGTCATAAAAAGACTGACCATTGATTTAAAGCAGCTTATTAGTTATCTATTATCATCACACCGGAAACTGGTTCCGCCATTTTGGAGAACTGAATGGTCGACGTTGCCCGCCTGATAGCAACTGTGACATAAGAAAGTTTTATTGCGTTTTCTTCATTTCCCGAGCAAGTTCACACGACAGCCATTTTATTGACTTTAATTGACGTTAATGTGCTAATTGACGATTTGGAGCCGTTCCGTCACCGCATTACACATTTCAGCTTTGACATCTTCCACTTTCCTTTCGCCAACATTGCGTGACCAAGCATTGCCGAGGCTATAATAAGACCGTTTTTCTCAGTCCTGCATTAGGCATAATGAGAATGAATTGTCTGTTTTATTAGTGGCCACTGAATAATTCCCGCCATCGATAAATTTGTTACAAGTTCATGAAATGTTAAATGTTAGGTATGATTATTTTATTTGAGCCTAGATTCCTCGTATTCGGAGGAATGTCAAATTGTATAGGATGTACAGCGGATGCCAAAAAATTTTAATATCGAAATCACTTTACACCTTTGCTTTTCGAATCCGACGACTTCCTATGCATAGTCACATAGTTCTATGGAGGAACCTATAATTTGGATTTTTAATTGTATGAATTACTAGTATTTCCATGAGCATACTAAAAGTACAATCATTTTGTAACAATGTTAACTTAACCAGGAAATAAAAACAAGAATTTTCAATTAAGGAGTCGTTAAGGAATAAAAAAAGACCTTAAACCAGATTCAATGATTAATTTTATGGGGAGAAAATGCCATTATAATCCGGGGTCTCAGTCAATTAATGTTGGTCTCTCTAATAAAGAAATTCATAAACTAAACGAATAAAGGTGTGGGAAGGCCGGGGTTAGATCTCACCTGTAATTATTTACATAGGCCTCCATCATCCAAGAAATTGTGCAATTTATGATCAATTTCGCCTGCAAGAAAAACACTTAAACAAGTTATTTCTGATAATGCCTCCTGTAATGTTCCAATTTTTCGCTTTGATTTTTCAAATTCTGAAAGATGGAAATGAAAGTCATTTTTAAAGCGTGAAGTGAAAGAACTATCTTCTTAACCATAACAAACTTTGACACCTTAAACTCTAATTAATAGACTTGTGTAGGTTAAAACAATATTCTTCTTACTTTGTTAATTGTGATTTAGATTTCAAAGCATTTAACCCACAAAACTGCAGGTTTATGGTAGTTCAACCTTGATCTCAGTGCCATGATCAACCACATTTGTATCAATACATGATGGGATGTCCCTAATATTAATATGACTATTCTTCAATATATTAATCTAAAAAATAATAATTATCTTAGGAATGTTAACACCTCATTTCAATTTCGTTCCAGTGCTTTTTGAGAATATATACTACTTTTTTGATTTCTTAATTATATCACACAAAGGTAGCTACTCATCTTGAACTGTAGTTCTCTGGATGAGAAAATTTGGACAGAAGACTCAGAGTTCTGCAGATCCATGCAAGTACATTTATAGGTATAAAAATCTATTTTCTGCGCCAGTTTTTGTCGCTTGCTTTTGGAATGTTTCATGTATACAGTGTAAACTTTTCCCACCCAAAGCACACCCGTTTAAATACAGAATATGTTTCTCATCATCTTCTCATCGTATTAACTTTTTGTCAGTTCTAATGAGATGGTGAAAATTAAGAACATTGGTCGATTTTAAAAAATGAAATCTGTAAACAGGGCTTTAAAATCAGATGCCTTGGAAGAGTAAGCATCCCCTACTGTCCAGACACGCACAACATGGCGAGTATGACCTGGTCGACTGGACATTTCGTAATCAGATTTGATATTTAAAAAAGCCTAAGAATTGATTTAAACACGTTAGACAAACTACGAACCATAGGAAATATAAAGTAAGGTAAAAATTGATTTATAATTTTGCGACCATAAAATTAACGAAATGCTGACTTTTAAAGAAGTTGTTAAAACTCCTATAACATTATCTTAGCTGTCATCAGTAGCTCATTTCGGTTTAAAAAAAATTGATCATACGTAGAGCTTGCTCTTACGTGAAATGAGAATCATGAATTATTAGACTGACCTTATTCATTGAAATGAAACAGTTGAATACATGTAATTCCTTTTCAGGATTTCGAAACAAGAACCGAGGTTTTTCTTTAATATTTTGAGCATCATTTAGTATTGCAAAGTAAATTTAGCTTTCAAGATACTTTTTAGAATATATGTTTATAACTAGGGGTTTGCTCAGTTTAAAATCGTGAGACACTACTAACTCAGATGCAAAACGATTGACATTTACTAATACATGTATGTGGTTTTTGGAGACCAGAAATTCCAACCTTCTATAGGATGGGTACCACTTGCGCCCCGTTATTAGCAGACCATTTTTTGCATTTATTTGCAGCAGAATTTGTCGTTAATCTTTTTCGCGAAAAGAAAACACTTCATGTGACCTTCAACTCGACATTAAGATATAATGACAGCGTATTGTCAATTAACAGTGGTAGCTTCCACTTTTATGTCGATACGATTTATCCCGGTGAGCTTGAAATCAAAGATACCACAGAGTCTGAAACATCTGTGAAATATTTGGATATTTTACTTTTAAAAAATGGTAATCTAACAATCAAGCTTTATGACAAACGAGATGACAGTAACTTTTCTATAGTCCACTTCCCTTACTTATACAACATTATACCTTTATCACCTGGACACTGAATTTATATATATCTCAGTTCATTCAGTACTATAGAGTATGCTCTACGTATAAGCAATTTTTAAACGAGGTAAGTTATTGACAAATAAGTTGCTGACTTATGTTATTCAATAATTCTCATTCATTGTTTCCTGAAAAATAATTTTATATTAAGATGTACGTAATTTTAGATTGGATTTAAAAAAAAATATATACCCAGTATACCGGCTTAGAATTATCTTCATATGAATGGAGACATGTTTTTCGTTCTTTTCCACCTGACCTGCGTTTTGTCTTTGGGACAGGCTCCAGAACAGACAGAGGAGAAGAATCAGCCATCAACAGGGCTGTTTGATCTGACCGACGACTCCTTCCCTAAACACATAGAGAGGGGGAGCCACTTCATCAAGTTCTACGCTCCGTGGTGCGGTCACTGTAAGCGGCTGGCCCCCACCTGGGAGGATCTGGCCATGCATTACCTGGGGCAGGAAGAGGTGACTGTAGCCAAGGTACAGGATACTGTATACAGGGTTCATTCCACTTGATGTGTTTACTTATCACACTCACAAACAATTTTGTCCTGATTTGCCCAGACACAGTTGCTTTTGAAAATAACCTTGCCTTTTTAAAATTAATACCATTTTAAATTCTTTCACTTGCAGTGAGGATGAAAGTTTTAAAATAAATGAGAGCAATAATATTGTGGATATTCAAAACTGCATTTTTTGTGCTCTGACCAACCTTTTTATGATTATTTAATAGGTGGACTGTACTGTACATAGAGCCACATGTGATTCCTATGGAGTCAGGAGTTATCCCACATTGTACTTCTTTAGGAATGGAGAAAAGGTTTGTGTTACAGATTAATTAAAAAAAGAAGGGTTTAAAATGATAGCTATTCTTCATCAGGGCATCTGTTTAGCCAAATACTGCTACATGTATTAATAGTAGAAAAGATTTTAACCTAGCTTGATTAGTTAGCTACTTTACAGCTTGATTACAGTTAATTTGTTTACATTTCATTTACCTTGTTTACAGTTTGTTTACATATAGCTTGTTTACAATTAGCTTCTTTACAGTTGTTTATATATAGTTAACCTGTTTACATCTTGTTTACAGATAGTTTGTGTATAGTAAGCTTGTTTACATTTACTTGTATACAGTTGGTTTGTTTACAGTTTGTTTACATTTAACTTGTTTACATTTAGCTTGTTTTGTTTACAGTTAGTTTGTTTACAGTTAGCTTAATTACAGTTTGTTTACATTTAGCTTGTTAACATCTTGTTTACAGTTAGCTTGTTTACAGTATTTGGTGTTGTTTTACAGGTGGATGAGTACCAGGGAGGTAGGAGCCTGGAGGATCTACTAAACTACATGGAGATCCAGCTCTCTGCAAAGAACGAAAATGCCGATCGCACTGACGAGAAAATTCCTGACGCAATACCAGAAGAAAAGGAGCAAGAACAGGAGGAAAACCTGGTACAGTTAATAACACACCAAATAAATTCTAAGCTCATTTGTTTCTTCATTCAAGTGGTGTAGGTTGGACATATTTCATGGAATTTTAGTTCTTTTTGACTTGCAGCCTGTATCAGCCTAGACTACCATTTAAGTGGAATTTTTACTAAAGATTCAATTTTGGCGTTATTAGCGAGGGTATTGAGTCCGCTAAGATTGAATACTGCAAACAGTTCATCTGTATTGGGGAATACTGTTGTGTTTGTATATAGACAACATCAAATTGCTAAAATTAATATTGCTAAAAGTAACTATTAATTTTCAGGTAATACAGCTTAATTTTCATCTCATAAAAATTCCACAGTATTAAAACAATGTTTAACACAAAAAAATATCTTAATTAACCCTCCTTTACCACCCCACCCCTCAAATAAAAAAATCAAAACTTTGTCTTAATTCATTTATCTCTGCATTTGTCAAACAAGTGAGAGGTGAATTACATTATTTTTTTTTTTTAGAGAAAATAGTATTGCTGTTTGTGTCTGTATGTGTTGTATGCACCAGGTACACCTAGTAATTATGAAAATACTACTACATGTAAATTCAGTTGGGAGACAGAAAAAATTCAGATAACCAATGATTCATGATATCAAGGTTAAAATTCATAAAGTAGAGCCATTGATTTTTTATACTCATTCAAAATATCCAGGTTATTTGAGATTGCCAGTTATCAAAGTTCAACTGTATATTTTTCTTTACAGGAAGCTGTTTTTGAGTTGGAGGCAGACAGTTTTACAGCAGGCATCAGTGAGGGGCTTGTCTTTGTCAAGTTTTATGCACCATGGTAATATTTTCTACACAGTCATTCATATTATACAGATACATGTATTTCATTTGCAGGATCACTGAATTATTAATTTCTGATGTATCACTTGCTGAAAATACATGTATTTTGCACAGGAATTAAGAATTGAAAATATGGTGAATAAGACAGTATTTAAGTTAGAATATGTTTACCATATTAATATACCGGTAAATTGTGTTAGATTTTGTTTGTTTCATCTTTTTTTCCGAGGAAATTATTTTTAGTCTACTTTTGGGGTTTCTGATATTAAATGCCGAATGATCTTTTGGTAATTGATTGGGACAAAAATCTAAATTGAAGCATTCTTGGAATTGTGTAATGTTAACCACTCATTTCTTGTTCAGTGTTGCTTTCCTTTCTATTGAACCTCCCACTATAAAGAAACCTTTCATTATTGTCTGTATGTACAGGTGTGGTCACTGTCAGAGACTGGCGCCCACATGGAAGGAGCTGTCTAAGGAGATGGCCCGCTACCCTGTAGTCACCATCGCTAAGGTCGACTGTACTGTCAGTACTAACATCTGTAAGGAGAATGGGGTCAGTAGTCATATTCCATAGGCCATTGTTTACTCTAGGGTATCTGCCAGTGTGCCTCGAGTCAAATCCCTAAATGTAAAAATATTTTAAAAATGTTTTTGAATCCGTGTTCCTCAATTATTAATGCTATAATCAAGCTCAAATGCCTACTTCTTCACTTTGCATGGTAAGCTGGGAATTATTATAAGAATTTCCAATGAACATGATGAAAACATGATTATAAACAGTCATGAGTGTTTTTAGATTTTTCAGCAATAACAGTATTTTTGTTTTGGAAAGAGTTAATTGGGAATAAAAAGAGTCTGTAATAAGTGGAAAGTCATTTTCCAAAATTTGATACCAATGTTCGCATAAATTGCATAAATAAAATCGTTGTAAAACTATCTAAGACAAATACAATGTACATGTACCTGATTGATTTACATGAACATTTAACTATATGAAAGCCATCGTCTCTTTTATTTCTAATTTAGGTCAGAGGATACCCGACACTGATTCTTTTTAAGGATGGACAGAAAGTAGCAGAATACACAGGAAGTCGTGACCTTGGTGACCTTGTGGAGTTCATGCTAGAGCACATCCAACAAGAAGTCCATGATGAGCTGTAACCATAGCAATCTGATCAAATTATCAATAATTTAGACTGTGAATGAAACCTGCTGAATTGTTTTTTTTCTTTTTTATATAAAGACTGAAATATTAGTCCCACTTATTATCAGTTTTGTGTTTTCCGTCCAGTCTATTTCAGGGTGGGTAAATACTGGTGGAATTTCTTTGTACATGAAAATTTATCAGTTGATTTGTATTCTGAAGATCAAAGGTCAATTCTTCAAAAGTATAAAAAAAAAATCCTTTGACTTTTTCTGACTTTCTTAAGGATTGTATGCACCTTGTGGATGTGTAACTTTTTAGGAACAAGTTTTTTTGATGAGTAAAATGCAATCATTGTTGTTCTGTGAATTTGGTCCTTGTGACTGTAATGACATTATTTTTCTGAATGAGTTTAGCTGCCTGTGTGAACATTGTACAATAGTCAGATGTTTTTAAAATTATGTTCTTTATTGAGTGAATGATATTTCTAGTTTTTGAATTGCTGATTGTGGTGGAAGTGATATTATGATGATTGTATATTCTTGTAAGCATTTTAAGCATGTCGAGTTGTACTGAGAGCCTTTTTTTGTAGAGGGGCGGGATGAAATGAACAGCCGAGAATCAGATTCATCATTATACAGTATCATCAAATTGTTATGCTTTATGGCCTACATGTAAATAAACCTGTCCCTATGAATAGTGCAGTAGATTTTGTGTCCAAGTATTTAAGTAAGAAATATGTACAGAAATACAAATTACATTTCTTATGAACTGATCCATTTTGTTGACCTTGGTAGATTGTGTATTTTTTTATGCAATTGCACATTTGTGTTCAGTAAAAAAAAAGGTTGAATGTCATACTTCTTAGAATTTTTGTCATCTTGCTATATTGTGTACCAGCATTTAGTGTATATCACAGTATTTATGGAAGTTATAAACAACATCTACTTATGTGAGACACGATACTCAATGTTATCAGTACATACACAACCAAGAGATATAAAATGTTACATTGTACCTATAGAAAATATACAAATATAAAATGTGAATGGTTCATCAGCCATTGATCAAAAGAGTACCTAATGTAAAAGGATTTGTGTATATGTTTGGGCACAGCAATGAACTGTTTTTCTTACCTCATTTATAGCCTCCTGTTCATTTAATTTAAATGTATCCACATTTAATTTTATAAAACTTATTTTGAATACCTTTATCAATCAAAAATTGTTTTCATCTATACCTTCATTTAACACTTGTGATATATTTTTAAACAGTCACTGAACAGTTATTTGTAAAATAGAGGATACATGTACATGTGAAATATTAATATGTGTTAAATGTGTATCATAGAAGTCCCTTTTAAAAAGCATCTCATTTCATGTCAAACAATGTATTTACATTTTATGTATAACAGTAGATGAAAGATTTTCTTTTCTCCTTTTGATTGATCAAATTTTGACGCTGTCAGAACATCCATTTCTGTATAGTTGGTTTGTGGCATGATTTATTTTCACCCTTGTTTCATAAAATATATCACTAGTTTGCATCAGATGTTATATTTCCTTTAAATTAACATGATGTAAGCTTTTCAACAATGCTTGTGTAGTAATTTAATTTTTTTTTCATTTACCTGTTAAGCTTGTACTGAACAGAAGTCATAATGGGCATTGTTTATTCCAGTTTGTATTTATATGTATCAGAGCAATTTAAGATTTATTGACTAAAAATGGAGTAATTCTTAGAACATCTGGTCATTCATATATGAATTTTCTAACACTGTGGTTAAAAAATTGAATCCATAATTTTAATACAAACTGATTAATTGAAATCGTTGATAAAAATTGTTTTTTGGAAATTAACTTCATGAAATACATTGTAATTGCATTTTGACTTCAGAATTATGTTGTGTGGAACTTCAAGTGATGTATAATCAATAAAAAGAGTAGATATCTAATTGGATTTCTTATTTAGACTGCTGAATTTGCCAAAAGATGTACATGTACTCAAAAGTATCTGAAAATATTTAAATGTTTGTGATGTATGATACACATCAAAGACAATGGGTTGGAATGGAGTATCAGGTCACTGACTGGTGTGTCCCACAGGTGTCAATCATCATGGAATTTTATAACATTTTGGATATGTTAATAAAATGTCACACCTGGAATATATTTATAGTTATACACACTCATGGAAATATTGATTATAAAATTGATTGGTATACTGACTTAACCGAGTGCTGTAGGATATAAAAAGCAGGTCCGACCATATTTGCTTCAGAGAAATGCAGCGACCTTAACTCTGTTGAAAAGATCATGTCTGATACATTAACAGAACCTATGTTGCTTAGGTCACTTCTGGTTGTACAAACATCAACATAATTGTATCTTTTGTTGCGGGCCCAGGGGTAAAAACTCCCTAAAATTACAAGTCAAAATAATTTCAAGTACCCAAATAATGAACAATTTCAAAAGACAACTCGCAATTTTAAAATGAATGCTTTCAAAAAATAAACCACCATCTATCCGTCTTTAAATATCTTTGTAATCTTCAAATGATCATTGTATCTGGCATATGCTCGTTCATTTATAAATGGCAGATATAAACAATAACTAAAGAAAGTAAGACTGAAGTCAGATTGAAACTGATATTTTTTCGGGGTGCAATTTTCAATGATCAACTCGCAAATTTTTTGCGAGTTGCAAAATTTTAGGCTTGCAATTTGGATATTCTAGCTAACTCACATTTTGCGAGTTGTATATAGTGAGTTTGGAACCCTGGGGCCTGTTTTCTTTTCTGCCTTTGTCATTACAATCTTCTCCAAGAGAATGAAAGAAAAAAAGACAAAATAGGAAATAAATAGTACATTTATTCATAAACAGGTCTAAAAATGTTCACAGTTTGGACGGAAATCTCACAATAAACATCAGATCGTCTGTACTTAAAAACAAGCATGAGGAAGAGTGTCTGAATGAAGGAGAACAGCTAGCCTGATACACAGGTATTTCTTGGGAACTTGATTCCTACACAGGGATGTGACAGAGGGACAGGTTTGTCGCTGAGATATTTACACAGGGGTGTGGCAGAGGGGACAGGTTTGTCGGTGAGATATCTCGGACTCGAAAGCTCGGTGTTTACATGCGCTACACATCCAAAACTGGTACTCCATCAACGGACGACCAGTTACTATACAGGTCGGAAACTTGGTATCACAGTTTGGACAGGAGAAAGCACTGTATTACAAAAGATGGAATAATCATTATGCCATAAAACAATCCTAGTAAATATTTCTTTTAAGCAAAGTGCAATTAAATGACAGAGAAATCTCACAGCATACAAATTTTTATTCTGATTATGATTTATGATATGTGAAATTGTATCTGGAATACTTATATCATGCTTATGTGAATAGAATACTTGTGTAAAACTTACGTATCTGGAATGCTGGTTGCACAACTTGAACACTCCACCTTATTGTTACGGCTGTCACGAGGGCCATGTCTAATAAAAATTATTTTCAATAAGAATTTCAAAGTAAATTTCACTCCCTTATCAGTTCTTTTATTCAAGATCAAGAAGTTTATGTGAAGTTCATGTGATATAAATAACTTACTTTGTGAATATTTCCAGCGCCAGTTCCTCATAAGATGACCTTTGTTCTGGGGTCAGAGATTCCAGGGTCTCCAGTTTAATGAAGGCTTTAGAGCAGGTTCCAAAAGCCTTACAAGCACTGGCCGCCAATGCTTCAACATAAACAGTCAATGTAGAATATATATAATTTTTTTTGTTGTTTTTGCTATTAAAGAAATAAAAATCAAAACTAAAAGAAAATGAGTACTGGGTACATGTGCTTTATTTAGAAAATACTCACCTAATAAAGAATAGATATCACATGGATCTATAATGTCTTCATAATCTCTGAGGAATAAACAGGTCCTCATAGATGCCTCAACATAGCCTGAAATGTACATAAAGAAATCATCAAAAAAGTTCTAAAAGCCCCTTATCAGATAATTCATTTAGGCTACAAAAAGTTAAGACTTTTAACATGTAGACTTGCTGGCCTGACCTTCGTAGAGCTGTCTCTGGGCCAGTAGGTAGAAGTGGTAGGCCTCCGCTCCTCTCCACGCATTGTCTATAAGTTTACTGTCACTGATAGCCGTGGCATCTTCCTCTAAAAAGCCAGCTAGTGCTGAGGCAGCCTGAAAACACAGCAAGCAAAATGAAGCATTGTTTAAATGCACATTGTTGAGCACTCGTTTGCATATTTTTGAAGAAGTATTTCACTTCTTCACTTGATAAGTGTTTTATTGCTCTTGACTGAAAGACATATATGATAATTTTAATTTTGAATAAGCAAAGAAACGCTTGCTTAACCTAACTACTCCTTAATAAAAGACAGTGTTTCATAGTAAAATGTCTATTTGATTTGATTTTTTCAGTATTCAAAATTTTCCTCTAAACCATACTTTGTACCTGGAATAAAGATTCTCACCAATACTCACCCTTTACATAAAAAGGAAACTCTTTTCTTATCCCTGACAATAAAAAAAACATCTGATTTTTAGAATGGACATAGAGTATTTACCATTCTTTTATCCTTGACCTTTGACCTAGATGTCATCTTCATTTGTTCATGGTACTGTTCTATCAAGAGGCCACCAAGGACATACATTTTCTTTATTAAGATAGGCTTGGCCTTCTTATTGACTTGTTCATTGGCCATCTGTAAAAGTTCAGGTTACAGTTTAGGGCATGTAGTTAAACAGGTCTATTCCAAACATAATAGTGAATTCAAAACAAGGCCATATTTGGTCACCAGTAGTAAAATAAAGTAAAAGTAAAATATTAATCAAATCAAATCAAAAAATTAGACTTAACGAGACAAAATGGCAATTGCCAAAGGCTCATTACCGTATAAGTAGAAATTTTAGCGAGGATTTAATTTTGGCATTATTAGCCAGGCTGTTGAGATCGCTAAAATTGAATATCGCTAAAAATAAATCGCATGTTATTTGTACTATCTTCTTTAGTGAGCATTTCAAAATCTCTAAAATTACTTCTCGCAAAAAGTGAACAAGAGGCCCATGGGCCACATCGCTCACCTGAGAAGCTTTGACCATTCTGTTCTTTACCAGATTTCCCCCTTGTTATACATAATGCATCCCCACCCTACCCCACTGATCATAATTTAGACATTTTGAAATCTACACTACCCCATGATCCTTCCATGGGCACATATGTTTCAGCTTTTT
>PRKT01000219.1:585006-607506 GCA_003671525.1 Saccostrea glomerata | reverse complement strand
ACATCTCTCTCTCTATCCCTCTCTCTCTCCAAAAATTCTAATATGTGCTTAGAATATTACAGCGATGTCAATATGAAATTATTTTTAAAATGTGATGACACACAAAATTAAAACAATATTTAATTTGCCAAATACTGAAAATGGCAACAAAACACGCTCAAAGACATGATTTAGATCAAGGTCAGGTTGAAGAATACAATGTAACTGTTTTCATGAGTACACTCGCAGGTGGACATCACGTGATGAATTGTAATACTGTATACAGGGTTATTTTCGCCCGTCTTAATTTCGCCCTTTCACATATGCAAACAATTTTGGCCTGTTTTAAATTTGCCCAGTCATATTTTTGTTTAAGAAATTTTACTGTATTTGTTGAATTTGCCCAGTTTTAAATTCGCCCTATAGAAAGTAGGGCAAAAGGGGCGAAAAAAAAACCAAGGCGAATATTTCCCTGTATACAGTATTTAACAGGTCAATCGAAGACATAACAATGGAAGTGAGAAGTTTGTTTGGAACATGTTCTTTGTTAAATTAAGTATCAGCACACGTTTTTCGGCTCTTCTCCTTTTCATATAACATTATTTCGTTCAATTGACAACTACAGTTTTCTTAAGAATAGCCGATAAACATTGCTGACTATGTATTCAGACGATGAAAAATGTGTGACCCTTATTATCTTTTGATATTCAAGAAATCTTCATGTACCATGCCTTCGATATTTATTAAGTTTACCTCGAAAAGAGCGTTTAAATTCACATCCGTACCATGAATACAGGGTTAAGATATCGGGGCTTTTTATTATGGAAAAAAATAAACATTTTATGAAACTTAAATTTACGGCATTTTTTCTGGCCAGTAAAGTCCACCCATTCTTTGCGTCTTGCTAAAATTTCCACTTATACGGTATTTCCTTGCTTTCCTAACATTTCATTAACATAACAATAATTAACCAGCAAACTCTATAGAGAGAATTTCAAGAAGTAAACAATGCACCTTCAAAGTTAAATAAAATACTTATACAAACCTTAAACAAGAGCTTGGCAGCATTCAAGTAGTGGCCGGCCTTACGATACAGTTCTATGGCGCTGACTATCTTGTTCTTCTCCAGGAGATGTGAGGCGTACTTAGCTAACAGGGAGTCTATTTCCCGGACATTGTGGGTCTTAGCCAGCTCTATAGCCGTGTTCCACTGATTCAGATCCACACAGCTGTCTATGGCTTTCTTAATGTGGTTACACTACAATAAACAGATTTCAGAGTCTAGAGAATGTGCTGATTAACTCCCTTTACATGTACATGTATTGCATGTAACAATTGATTAAAGACGTTCATTCCTGGTGACAGTAAAAGTACAAGTATAATCTTCATGTATGTTCAATTTTTTACCTCATGAATGCTTACGAATATTAATGAGTTCATACTTTATGGTTTGCAGCAGAGTTATGTGGATACAGCTTTAAACCCTTAATGTCTAAATTTCAAACCCAGTTACATTAAAAAGAAGGTCAGAAAAAAGTGCTTAAAAACTGAAAGTAAAATGCCTACAAAATCTCAGTTTTATTGAAGAGGAAGGTAGGGTGGGCGTGGGGGATAGGGGTTAGGCAATCAGAGTTAAGCAATACTTACCCTTGTGAAGGCTGCGACTGCTTGTTCACACATCCCCACAGTGGTAAACATCTCAGCTATTTCCTACAAAGACAACACATCATGAAAATCTTGCTAGACAAAACACAGTACCAGAAGTAAAATTGTAAAATCTCTATGGTATAGATTTAGTAACCTACAGGCAGTAGCTTGTGGTTCTCTGGTAGGGCCTGCACCATTTTCTCCAGACCGCCATAGTCCTCCAGGGTATAATAACACTCAGCCAGTCTCTCCTGATTCCTGCCCTGGACGTAGTAGGTCACGGCCTGCTGCCTGTCATCAGAATACAATACCATATTTTAATAGTTAATTTAAATACTCAGTTCTTTATGTATTATGAATTTTTTTCTCAACTGAGTTAATGGAAACAAATGCAGAGAGAGAACATTACATTACACACTCTACACATACCATGTACCTACTATCTATTAAATATACAATATATATATAAAATAAACATGCATATTTTGCAATTCTGTAGATTTTCTCAAGCATATCTTTGCTAACTAGTCATAATGTAGACACACCATTTTTGTCGGTCGGCGTAATAATCCCCAATAGCGTTCCAGGCCTCCTCTAGCTGTACGTCATCCCCTCCCGATCCCGTCTTCAGTAGCTGGACCACGCGGAACCAGTCCCCTAACTTCTTCCTCAGACTCACTGCCAGGTCTCTGGAATAATTCAGTTTACATGTTTACTTAAACTGACAGTCAGGTCCTCTAGAATAAATCAATAACTTGCCTACTTCCTGCTCAAGAGATAATAACATAATATTTGCAGAGATGTGTGTCTGACATGAAAATGTTGACCTTACTGTGGATTTTAATGGAAAGGATACATTTGTACATTATCTCTAAAGGTTGTAAGGTTGAACTGGTAAAATTACCTCCTGTCCATATCTAAATACTTTCTCTCGGCTTCCTCAAATCTTCTAAAGTAAGCACATACTTCTGCTTTCTTCATTGTTTCATTCTGAAAAAAAAAATCAGTTACAATGTATAAAATTGATCGAGTTTTAAAATTCTTTTTCATACAGAAAATGCTTGAGGAAAGACTGTTCCCTCTAGAAACTCCTTGAAATGGAGACATTGTTTGATGCCTGAAGACATTACATAAAGGTTTACCTGTAAATTTCCAAGCCTTTTGACGAATTCAATCCCTTGGTAATCCTTACATCTGACAAATGCTTGTTCTGCGACCTTCAGATTCAGCTGTTCTAGAGCCGACTCTGCTAGCAGTCGCCTGTTGTAGAGAAAAAATTATCTATAGAGCTTGTTTGTCACAAGTCAAATTCTCGGAGACAAATACAATTCTTTTATGCTAAATATGCCTTTTCCTATCAATGTAAACCGCTATACAGGTATTCCTGTAGAATTCTACATGAGATTGTATGTACTACAGAATAGTAATGTAATGGTTTAGGCTGTGGATATTGCCTGGATAGCTCAGTGGGTAGAGCACCTGACTAGAGATGCAGGGGTCCTGGGTTCGATTCCCGGTCCAGCCATACATTTTCTCCTTTCCTGTTATAGATTTGGTGCCGTGACCACCCCTGGAATTGCAGGTAAAATTCCTGCCAGGGGGTAATAAGAACTTAAGTATAAGAACAAGCCATACATTTTCTCCCTTCCTGTTACAGTAATATATCACCTAAATAACTCAGGAAAACTTTATATGCAGAGAAATACATGTACTGGTATATCGGTCAACACTGATGTACCAATGATTAAAATGATACATGTAACGGACCTGAGCTGCTTGGATCTCACGCACAAATACTTATCAAATGCCTATACGGGAATAACCCATGTAGTACTCTGCTGATTAACGAAAATAGATCTCCTCAATTACAATAAATTCCCTTGACGTCGGGAATCACCTAAAGTCACAGTGAAATACTATACTAACAGTAACACAACCTTCGTATTACATTATACGATAAAAGGGGGGGGGGGGCAATAAACGAGAATGACCCGATTAGTGTGTATTAAATCCTAGAAATACCTTAGAATAACCAAAGTATTTCTCCCTTAACAAATCACACAATCTATCAAATTATTCAAAGCAAGAAATTATCTCTATAATTTCTATATTAAATCCTAGTCTCAATTCCTTCTTGAATATTTCTATTAATGCAACTGAATTATCACTTTAAATTGATTGAATTCCTAAGATCTATCAAAGATAATCAATTATTTACATGGAAAGACTTCAAGACTCACATTCAGTCAAACCGTAACAAAATTATTTAATCGTTTAATATCGAGATTAACCCAATATAAACATCCTACGATAAATACTAGTAATTAATAGTGATACAAGATTAACCCGTTATCACTATAAGAAAAACTGATGAATTAATTAAAAAATTACTAAATCCCTACTGAAAGATTCTAAGAATCGAAATAAACACCCTCTAACTTTAGCATCAAAACCCCGAGTCCACCGGCAATGTCAATCCCCTGTTTTTATAGCTCTGGAGAGTCCCCCCGGAAACCCACAATATTTATACAATATGACAATATCCCCTAAAGTATTAGATTTTGATAAAAATGCTTAGTACAGAGAAATTACAATTAGAATCAGGTGTGATATTCCACAAAATAATCATCATGATGGCGGTATCTATAAAGTTACAGATTTTGAAACGATAATTACAATAAATTCAGCTTATTACAATACTGATATTAATCCAGGATGATAAAATTATAATCATAAGATTGAGTTCTTTTAGATACGTAAGTACAGTGAATCAATAAAAAGAAATCTAACCGATTATGCGATCTACAGATACAATGTACAGTGTAACACGAATTCTATATAAAACGATCTGCATCATTGTCACAATCGTGACATACATAAGGTATGTACATTATAAAGGAGACTAAAACTTAGAATGTGGATAAAAAAACAAAATGATGATGATATTGTGCCTACTTACCAGAGTCTGGGGTGAGGGTTGTCTTCTATAAACTGCTGAGCATCATTGATTCCAACCTTCTCCAGTAAATCTCGAGTGTCTCTCAGAGACTGTAAAGATTTAATTCTGTGACTATTAAATACATATATAATATTATTGTACAATACAGCTGAGCTCAAGCACCTGAAAGACACACACCTGTTTACCCATATTGTTGTCTCTCAGTATTTTTTATTAGATTTGTCCGTGAGATTTAGCATTTGCTAGTAAGATTTCATTTTCCATTGATTTTACATACATTAATGAAGAGCAACTGCTTTTCTGATAATTAAAACATGTTTTAATAACATGGTCTTTGTCCTTTTAAACCACAGCATTTTGCCATCTTGACATCAATTATGTGTTTGAAATCTTTCTCTTGTTTAGCAATTAAAAGCGTGAAACTGAGACAGATCATAACGAAAACTAACTGCTTAATTCCAAAAAAATGTATTTCCAATTTCCATATTTTCATAATAGCAAAACATGAGACATATTTTGGACAAAAAATCCCTACAAAATACGGCGAAATTGTAAGAGTGAACAGGTCTGCAGGCATTAAACATCAGGTAACTCTAACAAAGAGCAGTCTGACACTTACCTTAATTTCCATTTCAGCCATGTTGTCTTTTGTCGGATTTTCGGGGTCCTTCATTATTTCATCTAACAACACTGACTTAATCTGCAGATCATTAAACTGGCAAATGTACCCACTGCTTAAGATAGGCTCCTGCAATAGTTTAGCAAACACTGTTTAATAATTATAGTCATTTAAAAAGAGAAATGCATATACAGTACTCAAATGCCTTTTGAGTTTGAAGAACTTTTTTTTTGCTTTTACATTTATTTTCAATTTATGACAAGTTTTTTTTAAACAGCTAGTACATATAAACATTTTTGCTGAAAAACAAAAAGAATGAAATCAAACACCATTAGTGGTAAACAAGCATTATTTCATTTTCTTTTTTAACATTCATACCCTTTATAAATTCCCTAATGTGCAAATTATTTCCATAAAATATAGACTTGATAACAACAAAAGTGTGTTAATCACAATAAAAACACAACATGCAATAAAAATTCTCCAGTTTACAGAAATGTAAGAAGAAAAAGCACTGATTGGATTTTCAAAACACATGAATCTATTTAAAATTTAAAACATATATATTGTTAAAGTGTACCACGCAGGAAAAATGTGCTTCTTGTATAATATATTGAACACACTGTTATTTGTCCGATGAAAATTCAAAACAGGCCACTATAAACATAAATAGTTGTCATTTCTAGCAAATAATCCTCATGCTTCATTTTACTAAAGAAAATTTCTATAAAATGATTTGCTGAAACCTATATGGGTGAAAAATATTTAAGGGGCAATGATTACATAACTGAAAATTGATGATTTTCATTCTACTTGATTCCCATAACCCTCTGCAGTTATTTACTACACACTCCCGGAGAAGAACGGTCAGAAAAAGAAACAGGTGAAAGATTTAGAAAGGCTAAAACACGTTTCTGATAGGGTATCTATATCCTAATGGTGTCAGATTTCCTCACCTTGGACGCCTACATAGGAGTTAAATAGTGGTAAAAATAGATTTCGATTCATTGACATTCAACTGATTTGAAAAAAAAACTGGATTTGCAATAATATTTAATACATGAAGTAAACCAAACTTGAAATTCCATCAACAAAAAACCTTAACTGTTTTCTAAAAAATGAGTTAAAGTATGTCTCATCAAAATAGTGATTCTTCAAAATTATTATCATACATGTACATGTATTACTGTAGTGTTGAAAACCTTACAAAATAAAGGACATTATTAACAGAGCATTCACCTGGTGTTGCAGATACCACATTATTAAAAGAATATATTCATTACA
The DNA here is from genome assembly GCA_003671525.1 of Saccostrea glomerata. Taxonomy (NCBI): domain Eukaryota; kingdom Metazoa; phylum Mollusca; class Bivalvia; order Ostreida; family Ostreidae; genus Saccostrea; species Saccostrea glomerata. The sequence continues at coordinate 601,018 of PRKT01000219.1, read as the reverse complement.
TGAAATATAAATGATTCAATGAACATTGTTTAGATAGGGTGGATTTGTGATATTACCTCTGGGTCCAGGTTCCTAAAAATGTACATCCTTGTTTTCTCTGTCATCGCAAACAGCTCTGGGTTATCCTGTAAGTACATAGATATACTGTAAGTATATACCATATACACTATACATCCAGATACTACATATACTAGGAATTAAAGCTAAATACATATACTGGGGTTATTATATCAAGGGAATTCAGGCAGTGTGTCGGCAAACTTTTTTTTTTGTATAAAATGAACATTAATATTTATAAATTATATAATATGCAGAAACTATTTTATGTAAGTACCTTAAAATATTGTGATGTCAAACCATAAAAACATGAATTAGACAGAAGAACGGTGATCAAGAATTTTTACACATATTTGAGCAGTTCAAGAATTTAAACAAGTTAGTTAATGTCCTGAGAGGTGCTCCTTGCAGAAATATGCAGTAATAATTTCCTCTGATGATAGGTAATAATATTTCACTATTTCTGATGTATTTTTCATTTTGACTACCAGTATGTTCCCTGATATAAAGTATCAAATGTGGACAAGACTAAATAGTTTTTTTTATTTATGCAAAACAGTTTTTAAAATAATAGTTTTTTTTTACCTCAGCCCATCTCATATCCCAGACATCTTTTCTCTCAAACTTGAGCTGTTCTCCTACAATCTCTTTGCCATCTTGGTCAGTGATTCTTGTGTCAAGGTCAAAGAAGGTGAGAACCCCACTAATGTCAATAATGGCCAATCGACTGAAAATATAACAGCATATATTACAATATCCTATACCCTAGTGTATCAAGCCAAACCTATTGGTATAGTGTGAAAACTTTGAGACATCCATGGATTCAAGATTCGAGTTTTATAAATACTGTAAAGAAATGGTGGGTGGGACTTCCAACTCATTTTGACAAATTCATGGCATTTGAGATGTGGATGTTTGAGATATAATAGTTAAATTGCATAATATCAAAACTCTGACTGAAGAGAAGTACATGTACATGTATATGATATTAACTCACAATAATTAAAATTCATCAATTTTTCAGAAAATCAGATCAACTTTAATAGTTTACCATTTATTGAATTATAAATGATAGGGACAATTCATGTTCAAAGGAAAGCCAGTAGGAAGCTATAATACAAACCTTGATGTACAGTTAAGGGACAGCTGGTGTGGTCGGCACCCGACAGCATACTTATGGGTTAAGGACAACATGGGCATGGAGTATCTGTTGATGGTGCCCGATTCTCTTCCCTACATGGTATTGTCAAGGTTTTAATAGTGCTCAATAATCAGCACATACAGTATATGTAATTGCAAAAACAACTGAATCTTTATTGAAAAGACCATCATTTTAAATATCTACTTACCACAATCAAGACTTTGTCAGAAGCACAGATGGCACACACAGGATCCTCAGTACCCTGTAAATAGAATTATAAAGCTCTGTGGAATGGGACGAAGATGTTTGGAAAGCTTTAAGCTAAAAATGGATCATGTAACTTTAAAAGTCAAGTACCAGGGTGTTATTCTAATATAACTAGACTTTATTCTTCTTTGAAATTTCATCTTTAGAATTTATGAACAATTTCAAAATTACTGTATATGCAACGTTACATAAAATCTAATTTCGCATTCAAATTATTATATCACTCAGAAAACTAAAGATGTTGGAGATTTTCATGCAAAACTCCATCAGTTTGTTTAGAAGATATGTTATATATGATATGACCACTGTATTCCTTTTAACTAGGCACATAGATTTAGTTAAAATGTGTATTGCCATGCTGAGTCATGCATATACACTTAAACAATAAATACAAGGTGGAGTGACACTGATCTTGGTTCAAGGTCGTCTGATCAAGGTCATATGGTAACAAACTGTGTACATTTGGAAATGCACAAAAAAGTCATAAGTTTTGCTTTAAAGGGCATAAGCATCAAACACACTTTATCAATATCACTTGATGTACAAGTTTGGGCAGAAAAGCTCACTTGCACTTTTGACACAAAGTTTTTCAAGAGAAGGATTTTTTTATAGTAAACATGGTAAAGATCTAAATTAAACTCATAATAATATACAAAGTGAAAGAAAAAAATCCAAATAAAGTAAAACAGAATAATATCTACATACAACAGTATCAACATATCAATATATTGAATAAAGAAGAGGGAAAAAAATCTTATCCAATTACCTTCTTTGGCTACAATATCAAAAACAGGCCTTTATGTTATTTTATATCAGCATTCAGCCAATCTACTAGCCCAGATCTTTTTATCTCACTTTTTTTATTCTAATTGCAAGTATAACTACTGAAACTACTATAGCTCCATATAGTGCTATTTCTGCTACAGAGCTAAAGTTTTATCAATTCTGTTGAAGTGTACTGTTTTGCATTCTGTCACAACCTATTTTGACAGTTGTGCTTAAGGTAAATAGAACATGCCTCATATTAAACCACAAGCTTTTCAAAAAAAAATAATTGTACAAATAAACAGATACAGGGAGGGAATCAAAAGGTATACAAGAAATAATATTTACGTACTAGTTACAAACACGGAATGCAATACAAATGCAATGACATCAGCAAAAAGCAAAATGCTCATGTTGAATAGCAACGGAATTTCTTTCAATTTAGGGGATGATTTAAAGGTAGGGATTATATCAATTTTCTATAGTTTGACAAAACAAATCTAATTCATGTAGTTTCAGTGACAAATTTTTTTTGTTCGCAATGTATATTGTGCAAATACTTTATCTTAGAGCTAAATGCTTTCCAGAATTTTACAATTTTAGACAAATAATGAAGTGAGATAAAAAGACCAACCAAATACATTTCAGTAACATATACAGATAAGTAATGTAACAAAAATAGCCACACCGCAGCCTAGTAACAAGCTAGACATTAATAAGAAATGGTCATTCTGTCTGTACCTTGTTCCTCAGGTGAAACCGCTGTTAGAAGTAGGAACTTAGATTAGAGGTCTGTCTCACAGGTATAACACACAGTTATCACTGCATGTACCTGCTGTATAATTATCAGTACATTCTCTACAGAATTTCATCATCTTTATATATAACTTGCACTACATGGTAGGAAATTATCCACAGTAGTAATGATAAGAAGTTGCAGTAAAGAAATACTATAAAGCTGAGTAGAGAGCATCAACATCTTGTAAATTGAATAAAAATAGTACATAGTTGCAAATAAAAACAAACAAAATAATTCAGACTATAATGGAAAATGAATAGCACTGTAAATTATTCATTACTTTATAGTTCCTATTTCTATCACTGAAGAATTCTTTTTCTGTACATAGTACAAAGTGAAGACTGAGCCTATCTGAGATCAGATTAATACTCACATTGAAGGCTTTACTGAAGTCCACTTCCTCTGTGGCTGTGGCCCCGGTCGGCTGGTCATCAATATGGTACAGTCTGTAAATGATTCAGGCAAGTACAGTATAAGACAGTTTAACAGGTAAGAGAGGAACCATTTGAAAAAATGAAATTCTGTCATGTCCAGGATAAGATAAATGTCCATGTTACCAGTAATGGTTGAGAAGTAGGATGCTTCTGCATCACTGATTTACCTCTCGGTTCCCGTGCGACGTCGCCCGGGCATATCCAGGGTGGCCAGCTTCTTGGGGTTCTTAAACTGCCAGGTGTAGAGAGCCTCTTTGGAGGCACACACAATGTGTGTCTTTGTCATGGTCAGATACACTGGGTCAATTTCTACATACTTAGAATCCAGTGGTGTTCCAATAGAATTGCAAAGTACCAAAACAAACTGAAATACGTGTAGTAAAATTTGATATAAAACAAGACTCATATACAAGGCAAAGATAAAATATTCATTAACATAAGTTTTTAAATGTATTATACACATATGATTATTATATCTGTTTTCATTACAGAAAATGTTCAATTTATGTGTCTCAAAAATATATAGCCTTTGATTATTTTTAAAAAAGTCATGATTAATCAAACCAATTTAGAATTGATATGCCTCCCAATAACATACCTGTCCTGTAGTCTCATCTGCTTTGGTTGCCAGGCAACAGTAATCGCCACATGCTGTTATAGCGATGAGATTCCTAACATACTTCACATATTTCTATGACAGAAAAAAAGAGTTTTATTGGAATAACCTTATACATACACGTATATGTACATGTACATACAGTGTAAATACATGCACAACATTGTTACTTGACATTGTGCATAGCACTATAATCAGTTCATTTATTAAAAGTTCTAAATTTAGAACTTTTCACAATGGTTCAAACACTTGATATACTTGTACTACTTGTACATCATACCTCTCCATTCTTGGTGTCCCAGAAAATCACACAATGTTCCACCCTCTCTGGTTTCGTGAAGGAGTACACTACTGTGTTGGAACAGAAACCCCACTAGAAAAAGAAAATTAAAGTATTTCACTATTACAAAAGTCAAAATATCTTTATTAATATCATATTTGAAGTATTGTCAATTTTCAACATACAAAATATGAATAATTGATTAGTGCTCATAATCTTTATTAGTCTCTTTAAAAAATTCTCATTAAAATGGATCATTATAATTTGATTCAACCAACTGCATGAAAACAGCACATTAGAAATGTCAAGAAGAGATTTGTTATGTTTTTCCATTCTTTATGCTGGCCTTCTCACTAAGACACATACCTTGTAATCAGGCCTAATGTTGGCAAAGTAGATGAAGCTGTCTACAGCCAGGGCTATCCTGAGACTGCCACCCTCCCAAGAACAGCTGTACATTTGTTTTCCAGGCACCTTCAATGTCCTCAGGTGCTGAAATTAAAACACATAGTACATTAAAGTCAGTGACATAGTTGTACAGGTATGTTGTCAATGTAAAGCTTCTTCATCACAGTGTAAAATATTTCGATGGATAACTCTTCCTTACCTCTCCAAAAGGATTGTAAAACTGGACCACATTGACCTCCTTTTCCTGACCCAGAGCCCTCTGTGACCCGGCCACTGCCAGAACTGACCCACAGTGGTTCCACTGAATCTGGGCCACCATCATCCCTGTGTCTATCAGAATTGGATCTGGTAAGAAAAAAATCATATTTTAATTTCCTTGCATTTGCTATGAAAAGGGTAGATTTTTCTTTTCAATTCAGATGGAAATAGCATACTCATATTGAATATTTGAAATGAATTATTGACAAATTTGAAATCCCTATTTCAAACATATTTCTTTGTTTTGTTTCAACAATAAATATAATTAAGTAGTACATGTATTGTTGATTACAGCTTGCTCTAGAACTAACTTGTCGTACAACATTCTCTATTAAAATACTTACTTTCATCAATTTCATTCTTCATGATCTGACAGCGTCCAGATTCAAAACAGATGGCCAGTGATGGACAGTTGGGCTCCAGGTAGCCATTAAGGCCATTGTACCAGGCGATACCAGCAATGTGAATGGCACCACTCACTCCAGACAGGCAGTAAATGTTCAACTTGGACTGAAAATTCAAAAAAAATCCAAAAGTCTTTAAACTCAAACATATAATATACAACTGTGGTAATGTAAAATACCACTGTGGTACATAAGCAAGAAGCTTTTATGTTGTGTGTATATATATTGTAATGACCTGGGGTAGAATTTAATTAATTAGTTTATTTTTTTTATGATTTAATTGTGTCAACATTTATTGGGAAAATTATCTGGGTTGATTTTATTATGCATTAATGACACTACTACATTTCAGTCCTTTGATTATTTACTCAACGTGGTATTGTCTATTTTTAGCACATTTGGCATACTTGTTGTTTGCAGGAAATACTATATTTTATGAATTCATGTGCATACCTTCAAAATCTTTGCATGTTACTGTATTTTACTTGATTATTTATGAGTCAAATAAGCGCTTGACATAGCCATAATTGCACACGATTGTTGGAGTCATGGAAGTTGTTTACATCCCGCCGACATCTTATTTGTATTAGCCAAAGTTTCGTATTTGAGCAAGTTGTATTTTGTTATGCAATCCAATGTTATAATTGTTTGTGAATATCCACAAAACTAATGTTTGAATATGTTTTACTAAGATTTAACAAAGGATTTTATGTTAAACGTGATTTTATGGTAGTTACACATTTTTACTATGACAGTGCTATTTGAATATCGTCTGCTATATGATTGCAGTTTTCTATCATGAAATACGCGTTTAATTCACATGGATTGTTTACTTACTTATTATAGACACATCTTTTGTAATCCATATTTATTGGTTATTTTGTCTTTTCTCATTTTAATTCCGTTTTATACTAAAATCCTCGTTGTACGGCAGCCTTGTTTGACGTTGTTTGACACAGTTTGACAGATCTCTGTTTGTACGGCGCCGTACAGCGCTGCGATTGGTTGAGTGACACCGTACAGCTTTTTCATTGGTCAATTTGTATCACATGACTACTTCCGAAGGTTATAAATATAAGTGCCTCGCCAGTCTCTGGCAGATAAGTTGCACAAGCAACATCGCAGGATCGTAGCCTAAACCTAGGTGAGACAACTGTAAATTATCTCCCAACACACTGGACACCTGATGTTATATTTTTAATGCCAAATCAACTTTATTACCATTTTTATCCTTGAAAGTACGGTTGACACTGTGGGACAAAATGAATATTAATTATCTATATGTATCCAATATAGATGTATGTTTACCTATTGTTATTTTCTGTTGAATGATGAATTAATAAACCAATTATTAAACTGATACCAAGCCTTGTCCTTACTGAGAAATATGGAGCAAGAAGTAAGGAGTGACCTTGAGAAGTGTTTGTGTGCAATTACTTTGTATAGCCCCCATTCCAGGATGGCCATCCGTGGGGAGCTTACAATATATTTTGGAATTCAACTTAACTTCACAGTATACACTTACAATGAAATTTCCCATGTTGTCATAGATGTGAACCTCACCATTGGTCATTCCAAACAAGAGGATTTTACCATCAGGAGACCACTATGGAGAGTAAACATAATCAATCTGACATATAATAAGAGACATGATGTCTGTTAACAATTGTTTGTTTTGAAAAAATTAAATGGATAAGATTTTTTTTGTATTTTTTTTAACTAAGAAACAATAAAGTCAATGCTTTTTGCAATATGAGCTACAGCGGTGTATTTGTGGAGACTTACCACAACATGGGCCAGCTGTTGACCCCGTAATTCTTTTCCCCAAATCCTGTTCCCATCCACTGATCCCACAATAACACAGCCTAAAGATTAAAGTTCTATCATTATAATCACAACAAACTTCTCTCATAAGTCTTATTCAATCAGCATTTTAAAACATTATTTCCATTATATATGTTACTTTAAAAAAATTTGCTCTATTGTTGCAGTTCAACGTCATAAAATATGGTCAATTAAATTAAATGTGAAGTATGCAGGAAACATTATAAATATTAATTATTTAATTAATAATTTATTGATAATAAAACAGAAGTTAAGTACCCACCATCTTCATACACAATGCAGATTTTCTGTCCATCTGCATTCCAGCCCATACTTCTGACCACAGACTTGTTCCTATTGTTGATCATTTCTTCATACCAAGAACCTGAAAACAAATCCTGAATGTATGTCTTTTCTTTTCATTATGATACATTCATAAGTAGAAGAAAAATAATTCAGATGCTGGTCTTTGTTACTATTTTTTATCCGTTATAAATATAGACTTTTTTAAATGTTACCTTTGTACAACATCCACACTATGATCAGTCCATACTGGTCACTAGTGGTCAATTTCTGATAATGTTCATTCCATGTTACAACTTGCACAGCTCCTAAATTCAAAATTTACAAAGTAAAAATAAAATGATTCTTTTTACAATTAGCAAATTCTGCCGTTAAAGAAGGTGAAAAAGTCTTGATTATCACATTGAATTCCCTTATAGCATAGTCAAATCAGTAACTGCAATAATGTAGTCCTATCTGATTTTTTGGGAGAGAGCTACAACTTAAAAGGATCTCCGTAATGTTGCAACAGCAAGAGGGATTCACTCCAACACAGATTTTGGCTTAAATTATCAGTAAAAGGCTATTTAATTAACATTTCTTAAATACCTGAATTCATAAAATGTAGTTATACAAGATCTATTATGAATTTTAAGCATAAATATTGTTGCTTCTAAAAAACATCTGACACATAGAATGCTTTCATTTATCAATGTTTACTGTAGATTCCTTATTTTTCGCGAGTACTTATTATCGCAATATGGCTCTTTAACGTCAAATTGCAAGAATTTATATTCTCGAATGGAAGGTTGATCAAAATTTTTTTCATGGATTTCAGCACCATAAAAATAAAAGCAAGTATTTTTATTTTGCGAGTGATGCTTCTTGCGAAATTTCATGATAATAAATTCCTCTCATTTAATTAGGAATTTACAGTAATAATACCATACAACATAATCATTTATCAACACCAACATTTATCAAGTTATTCTAAATTTCAAGAACAAGTCTGACAGTACATCACATGAGTACTGTCTTGGCTGCTGAAGAGAATGACTGGTAAACAAGCAGATTTATCTTACATGGTTTTCGTATACATAAAGGGGTATGTTGTTGATAGTGAACAAAATGTCTATCTTAATTAGTGGAAGTACCAGTAAGTTGAATGCAAAAACAATCTATTTTGCCTGCAGTCGCCCGTATCTAAAAATAATTATTTGCACCAATACAGAGATGCTTTGGAATTGAAGCCCTCTCGTGAAAATATAGTATTGAATAAGAATTTGAGAGGGCTGCATTATTTTAGCTATCCAAACATTACATAATACTTACCACTGTGGCCCTCAAGAGTCTGGTTCATAGATAAGTTACTGGGAGCTGCTAATCCTTTCACCTTCACATCTTTCCCTGAAATTACAAGCATAATGATAACAGTTATTAATAAGTTCTAAATAGCTAAGAATCTTTCTAATATTTATAAATAATCCTTCTGCAACAAGAATTTCAATACTTGAGACTCTCTGACAACTAGTTGATTAACTTTACAGAAAACTATGTATATATCTATAAATTCCATAAGATTAAATCATCTGACCAATGGTTATAAATGGAGCACTACCTGTCTGAGTTTCCAGTCGGAGTACTTTCAGCAGCCCCTCTTCCCCGCCACAGGCAATATAGCCCTGCTCTCTATTCCAGGATACATATCTAAGTTTTGTATTGTTTGGAATGGCAATCTTTAAAAAAAACATTAGGTATATGTTAATTCCAAACCATGAAGTAAAAAAAATTATTTGCAAAAAGCAAGGAATGGACCTCGATTAAATACACATGGCGTGAATGTACTGTTGTACATGAACTTTTTGGTATTTTTGTCCCCAAATAAGGGATCATGGTTTAATTCAGTTCAATTTCTAAGCAGTCCTGAAAGCAAAATGGTTCCACAGCAGTGATTGGGAATGCAAACCATAAGTCTCTGTCGAGACTGAAGCTCTACTGGTTTGTTCTTATAGCAAAGGAAGAGAAAAGTTCTTAAGCAGTTGGGATTTGAAACTTTACACAGCAATGAATTTAAAAAAAATGATCCTTGATAAAGTCTCTTTATGTTCTTAGTGTAGTCTACTTGTGTGCAAAGTTATATTGAAATTAGACCAAAAATGTAAGAGGAGTAGCATTTTGAAAGAATTTCACAGAAATTTCTATTTTGAGAAACTACGGCAACACCATTTATCAAAAACAAAACCGATACACAGAATAATGTATCTTAGTGTAGTCTACATTTGTGCCAAGTCATATTGAAATCGGACCAAAACTGTAGGAGGAGTAGCATTTTGAAAGAATTTCACAGAAATTTCTATTTTAAGTAACCACGGCAACACCCTTCATCGAAATCAAAAACCCATAAACAGAATTATGTATCATAGTGTAGTCTACTTGTGTGCCAAGTTATATTGAAACCAGACCAAAACTGTAGGAGGAGTAGCATTTTGAAAGAAATTTCACAGAAATTTCTATTTTTAGTAACCACGGCAACACCATTTATCAAAATCAAAAACCGATACACAGAATAATGTATCTTAGTGTGTCTACTTGTGTGCCAAGTCATATTGAAATCAGACCAAAACTGTAGGAGGAGTAGCATTTTGAAGGAATTTCACAGAAATTTCTATTTTTAGTATCCAAGGCAAAATTGTTCATCGAAATCAAAAACCAATAATCAGAATTATCTATCTTAGTGTAGTCTACTTGTGTGCCAAGTTATATTGAAACCAGACCAAAACTGTAGGAGGAGTAGCATTTTGAAAGAAATTTCACAGAAATTTCTATTTTTAGTAACCATGGCAACACCGTATATCGAAATCAAAAACAGATTTACAGAATTATGTATCTTAGTGTAGTCTACTTGTGTGCCAAGTTATATTGAAATTAGACCAAAACTGTAGGAGAAGTAGCATTTTGAAAAATTGTTTACAGACAGACAGACAGATAGACAGACGGACGGACGGACGCCGGACGCATTACTATCGCACAAGCTCTTCTGGTCTCTGACCAGTAGAGCTAAAAAGGTCAATGGTACTACTGTAAGCAAACTTTTATTTGTATGTGAGAATTTTTCACGAATATTTCTCGCCGTGAACGGGTCCTTAAATCCTCTGTTTCTATTAACAACAGATCAAAAAAAGGCTTGGTTGCGAAAAATTTATTGTCACAAGCTATTTTTTAACAAGTAAATCGTGAAATAAAGTCATCAAGAATAAAAGTTGGTTTACAGTATTGTGCAACTGTCACCATTTTTAATGGGCCATTTTGAAAATGAACGTGCCATCAATATAATCTGAGGGGCCATATAAGGAAATAACAAAATGACAAAAAGATATAAAATACAAAAGAAAACACTTTTTGAAGTAACCAAATCTATTTTAACATATGCAATGCAACAAATTTAAAGGAACTCCATAGAAAGGGATAATTCATCTACAACTTAATCATCATTAAAAGAATGCTATCGCCATTTAGATAGCCCTATTGCAGACAGATGGGGCATCACTAAAATAAGGTCACCTCCTCGCCATTTGACTTCTTTGCACATTTCCACTTTTCAATCTGGCCTCCTCTCTGACTCTCCCAGCACATGTCAATGTATATCAATAATATGTTTTACGGTGTGACCGTTGGGGCGAGCGCAGTTGTACCATCAAAAACACTTTAAAAATTGATCAGCCACTTCAAACATCAAGCCACACGAGACATCTCGACTAGCTGTGATGTCACACGACGTCACGGAGCTCGTCGGAGCTTAGGGAGACAGCCGAACGTCTGGTTGACACCATAGATCTAGAGCAATTTCGGTCGAAAAATATTCCAGAGTCATTTTTTGTTTCTTTGAAAGATTCCTACAAACTGAAAGCCTTTTATTCTTTACGTTATTATTTATTCATTAATTTTTTATTCGCGCAAAGGACATTGGGTAGTACAGGAATTCTGGGAATGTCTCACAACAACAGTTGCCAGACGTATGTACAGATTTCATTCCGAATTTCCTCTGTTCTTACACGTTAGTCTATTTAGCTCGCTGCGCTCGCTATAAAAAGCAGGTGTTAGAGTCAGAGGAATCTCGGATTAATTAATCAGTAATCATTAGACATTATTTAGAAATGCTTCTGCTTAACATATTATCAGAGTTCCATCCTTGCTGAAGACTGTACTAACTTATGTCTCATTCACTAACTTTTTATTGCTAGCACTCTCGAGCGCTAGCAACTACGTTAGTCCAAATTCCTTGAATACGCATGCTCGGCTTCACAGTCATGCATTCTGGGAAAACGGGGAAACTACTATAGATAGACGTACGATAACTATTTCATTGTATCATGCAGCATTAAATAAATATGTTTATTTATTGTGTAGCTTACACTTTAAAGATAACTACATATTTGTAATACCTTAAATTTTCTGGGTTTTTTGCTGACAGAAAAGCCCGGGTCATCTGATTGTTCTAAACAAAGACAAGGGAGGTTTTTTTTGTTTACATCAAAGCACAACCAAAGATAGACTCTAATTTCTGATTACCGGGTCAATTCAGTCAATCTTACAAATTCCAAAAACAAGAATTTACACTTAAGTGCCTGTCTCAGAGAAAACCATGCAAATTGAAAAAAATTGTCCAGATGCATTATCGTAGTAAATTTAAAAGTGACCCATACAAATAAAGATTTGGTCCAAATGACCTAAATATTATTTACATTTTATCGTAAGTTGTTTCTATTTTTAGTAACAGGGATTATTTGTTTTCCTATAAAAAAGTGTAAAAAGAGCATTGAAATTCATTGAAAATGATGCATTTTAAGTGCGTCTTTTAAACATAATTGCTATAATTTCTATTTCAATGTTGCATATGTTATGGTAGTGCAATAGTAGTTGATTATATTCATTTTAAAAAAATTACATATATATTTTGTATTTAGCGACATTATATCAGGGAATATACAAAGGATTTAGATTTAAGCAATAAAGGCTTTTTTCCCAAAGTTTGGTTAATCGTATCTTTAAGCGAGGATGATTTTTTTATTTGAATTATACTGTTTTGAATTTATTCAATATAGAAGAAAAACATATTAAAAAATTGTCGTTGGCAAACAACTCTGCATCACAGAAAAAAATTCCAATTACGGGTGAATTTTTCAATATTAATCTTAAATTAAACATGCTTTTTCATGCTACAAAATGCTACTTAAATGATTAAATGGTATTTTCATGACATACTAAATTTTTAGAAATTTTTTACTAATAGAAAAGAAATCTTTTTACATTATAGTTGCCTTTAATTCTTAATATTAATATTAATATTTAGATTTTTTTGCATTTGCCTAGTCAGAGTTAGGTCCCCTTGCGCAACTCTTCTACTTTAAAGGTAAATAATTGCACTGGAAAATGTCTATGACACATGAAAGCAGTCAACTTTCTATGGAAAAACTCACAATTTAATGCAAACAAAATGATTAAAAATTCACAAGGATGTGATTTTCATAAATTTTCCTAGAATCTGTGTCATGAAGCAAAGGAATATCTCATATAGTTGATTGTGACAGAAGCACTGAAAGACATGCATGCATCTAGCATGTTTGAAGTCATCATAATGTATAAAGTCTTTCTTGTCAAGCCTGGGACACCGTAAACGTTAAACAAGCTAATTTAGAGAATTTGTGTCCCCCGCTTAGGGCAGAAGTAAACAATGCGCAGTTCGAGGGGAGTGGGGGGGTGGGGGGGGGTGGGAGACGGATCCCCTTGACTGTATTTGTAGAATTATCAAATGTATACAGATACTGAAGCAAATAAAATATGCCATTAAATCAATATGGATATTTATAAAAATTTGATTGCTTATTCTTTTTATGTGTATAAAAGATTCTTTTTATGTGGAATATTTATCACACTGTAATGATGATTTTATAAGTATGCACAAGCCAGACCTTATAATTTTTTCATTTCACATGCTGAAAACTCATTTAATAAAAAAAAAAATTCGGAAAAAAAAAGACAAGAGGCCCATGGGCCACATCGCTCACCTGAGAAGCTTTGACCATTCCGTTCTTTACCAGATTTCCCCCTTGTAATACATATTGTGACCCCACCCTACCCAACTGATCATAATTTATACAATTTGAAATCTACACTACCATAGGATGCTTTGTTTCCCCGTTTTAAAAATTTGATTCCCCATTGTGGCCACGCCCAACGACCTCGGGGGTCATAATTTGAACAATTTAGAATCTACACTACCCCGGGATGCTTCCACGTAAGTTTCAGCTTTTCTGGCCCAGTGGTTCTTGAGAAGAAGATTTTCAAAGATTTTTCCAATATATTTCTATATAAAACTTTGATTCCCCATTGTGGCCCCGCCGAACCCACAGGGGTCATGATAAGAACTATTTAGAATCTACACTACCCCAGGATGCCTCCCAATAAGTTACAGCTTTTCTGGCCCAGTGGTTCTTGAGAAGAAGATTTTCAAAGATTTTTCCTACATATTTCTATGTAAAACTATGACTCCCCCTTGTGGCCCCGCTCAACCCCCAGGGAGCATGATTTGAACTTTTTAGAATCTACACTACCCCAGAATGCTTCCACATAAGTTTTAGCTTTTCTGGCCCAGTGGTTCTTGAGAAGAAGATTTTCAAAGATTTTTCCGATATATTTCTATGTAAAACTTTGATTCCCCATTGTGGCCCCGCCCTATCCCCGGGGGTCATGATTTTAACAATTTAGAATTTACACTATCCTAGGATGCTTCCACTTAAGTTTCAGCTTTTCTGGCCAAGTGGTTCTTGAGAAGAAGATTTTTAATGACCCCACCCTATTTTTGTCTTTTCTTGATTGTCTCCCCTTGTAAGGAGACTTGGCCCTTCATTTTAGCAATTTAAATTTCCCTTTACCCAAGAATGCTTTGTACCAAGTTTGGTTAAAATTGGCCCAGTGGTTCTTGAGAAGAAGTCGAAAATGTGAAAAGTTTACAGACAGACAGACAGACGGACGGACGGACGACGGACAAAATGTGATCAGAAAAGCTCACTTGAGCCATTGGCTCAGGTGAGCTAAAAATGGATCGTACGGGATTCGAACCCGCAACCTCTCACATGTAAAGCGAGAGACATACCACTACACAACGGAACCACTTTGACCTGGCGATAATTATATGCAAAGATGAAGTCACATACATGTTTATATTCATGTTCAATATTGTCAAAATTTTACACAATGCACGGTGTCTAATTTAACCTTCATTAAACAGTTGTAATAGATGTAATAAGAATATAAAGTCCGCAGAGAACCTGTTTATACGAAATAACTCTCCTCATGCCCCTGTGCTAAAAATAGCGACATGTACATGTAATACAATAAATACTAACAAGTAGAGCTTTTCAAAAAAGCTTACCGTCTTTAGCAACAATTTTATACAGTAAACAGATCTATAATTAATAGGCCGTATAATTCTTTTGAACTTCTTGATTTTGTATTTCTAAATTAGCTTTTTACGGGCATTAGCCCTACCACGGTTGTCGCTCGGTCATCTCCGTAAACTTTGACTGGCCGAGAGCTTTCGGCAAACCTCGGCTGATTCCCATTCACTCTTCAAACAAGAAAGGGGAAAAGAATAATAACAAATTGTAAAGCCTGCAAGCAATAACTATCAATTTTTATTCATAATGAAATTAAAGAGACCTTTTTATTTATTGCTATAAAAAATATCATGTTATTAAGAAATAATTACTGCTGATTTTGTTGTTCGTTTTGTCATTTTTTTAAGATTGGAAATCTTGCAAAATTGTTAAGTCGTACGAAAAATAGATCATCAGAAAGTTATCTCCCTTGCCTTGAAGAGCATTTCAACCAATGAAATAATTGAAAATTTTCTCATCATACAATTTCTACCAATCGCAAAAGAGAGGAAGTGCATAGTCCGAAGACTGTAAAAAACTTCAACTATACAATACCGTCTTCCAAGGAAGACGGTAATAAAACAAACGGGGAGGGACACTTTGAGAGGGGTGAGAGAGGTCATAGGGAGTTTTGGTATAAAATTACATTGCAAAAGCTAACAATCTTCTTGAAATGTCGCCCAGAAAGGATTTTGTTTCATATAGACTAAATGTATAAATTAACAACCTAGAAATTTAACATTTTGACCTAAAAAATAATAGGGGTCTTCCTTAGGTCACAGGGAGTTGTTTTGGAAAATTTCATTGCAAAAGCTCAAAGTTTTCTCGAGATATCGCGCGGAAACGAAATTGTCATCAGACAGAATTTACAAATTTATGACCTTGACATTTGACCTTCTGACCTCAAAATCAATAGGGTTCTTCTTTATATATATCTCCATAGGGAGTTGCTATGCAAAATTTCTTTTCGAAAGCTCAAAGGGTTCTGGAGATATCGTGTGGAAACGAAAGCGTTACAGACAGACAGAAAGACGGACGGAC
>PRKT01000219.1:558213-568227 GCA_003671525.1 Saccostrea glomerata | reverse complement strand
GGGGGGGGGGGGGGGGGGGGGGGGGGGGGGGGTAGTTCGAACTGTTTTCAGTTACTAGTACCACTTACCCTTCTTTTCATTAACACTGAAATGTGCCTGTTGAAAGTGAAAAACATGTTACCTTGAATTACTTTTCATAACTATACGATAAATAGAGAAAACAAAATTGCGAACTTGTTTTAATTACTGCTTTTTTACGTGTTGTTATAATTTAAAGAAGCATGCCCTAGGTATTCGTATTTTAATGACATAATTTTTTTATGTTTTTACTCGGTGACAATAAACAGTTCTTCGTTTGAGGACAATATATATATAATAGGAAGCTATTAATAAACCGTAGATCATCGCTTATATATAAAGGTGACAATAGCCTCTCTTATTAAGACTCTTCCTATTAGAAGAGTCTGAATTGGTCACGTATAAGACTCTTTCAATTAAAATTGTTGTGGTTTGAAAATGGCTATATCGATAGCGTTTATCATGCGAAATTAGAATCTTGGTACATGTATATCATACATTAAAACCCTAACCATAGTTGTTTAACCGGGTCCTAAAACACTGCTGAACATAAATGTAACATCTCAAAATCAATAAATTGAAGTGTTTACCCCTTTGTGGTAGGAAACTTCCCTCCATCGCATACCATACATCCAGTTTTCTGGAGTAAGTTTGTTAAAATCTATATGCATTGTTGCGTCCTAAGTTTTTCGTGTCGTTAGTTTGAAGGACGTTCTATTCTGGTGAGGCTTATAACCGCTAAATGATAATAAGGACCAGAATATTATCAAATTTATTTTTCTCCGATATTATATATATTTTGGCTACCTTATGCTGATGCATAAATTAGTAAATACAATGTTGCTTGTTATAAGTCGTAGAGTTTCTATTTTTATTCAATTTTTTTAAGAGGAAGAGGTAAGATATTTTTAAAACATGCTGTGAGTGTTAGAGTTGGATAGAAAACATTTATGATGTGAAATGAAATATGAGTGTGTTTTACATTTTTGTTTCATTGAAAAATAATTACTTTTTTTAGTTCTTGCAAAAAAAAATTCTTATTCATACTTTATGACCATTTATATATTTTAGAGTAATTAGGATACCATTGGTGAATCGTTGTTATTGAAGTGCTTTAAATAGGTGTCGAGTTGTTTTGTTTATCATGTTTATTATGAGTTTCAGGCTCACACCTAGAGGCGAAAGCTTTGAAAGGGTCGGGAGAAGGGACACAGAAATTGTTTCTGTAATACATTTTTGACTAATAGAATAATAATAACATTTTGTGCTATTAAGATACTATGCTTCGAAACTTATGTACAGAAAGAAGTGCCTGTGATTGGAGAATTTTTAATTAGAATATTACGGAAAATAATTTTTTTTTATTAATTTTTTTTATCAAAAAGTATTTCAATTAAGTATTTAAAAAAATTGTTTCAAAAGATATACACCTAGAAGACATGAAATATAATTAATGAAAAAAAAGTTATCTAAAGATGAAATCCACTTATCTTTATAATGGGAAGGGGGCGAATTTATTACACACCGCACAGAGATCTTGGTCAGTTAAGAGCTTTATTAACCAAAATGGCTGACAATGTGGGACTTGAAGTTGACCCAAGTGTTGAATTTTTATATAAGACCATGTGTAAGACTAAGACATGCAAAATTTTATTCTGAATTGAAATATTTTTATTGATTTATCACTGAAACACATATATTTATGATTCGCAACCATTTTATAGTCGTAAATGAAAGAACTTTTCTTCTTACTTGAAATATAAAAAACTGACAATATTGGCTAGAAATTTAAGACAATCACTGCTGCCTGTGAGAATAAGAGGCTGCAATCCACGTGTAAATCGTGCCTTTTTAGCGAAGGTTTCAAGATTTACAGTCATATATGTTTTTGAAGCATATAAGATATATATAGATATCGAAATTATATTCATTAGGGTCTTAGCTTTCCATTCTTGTTAAAAAGTTAAAAATAATGTTCTTCAGAAACCCATCATATTTGCTTAAATATTTGATCTTTGGTTGACGCTTAGAAGTATGGAAGCGCCTCAGGGTATGTTGTAACATTTATGGAAAAGTCATGACTAAAAAAAAAGTATAAATTGAGATGTGTATAGAATATGTATAAACCATTAATTGATTCAATAGAATATTGAAACCAAATTAATGAAAAAAGGTCTGCATTGAGTCTAACCCATATATTGACCTAGTACAAATGTTGATACATGATAAACTTGTAAATTCAGGAAAGCATGATTCAACGGCGTCGAAAAATTGGAAAGAAAGGGGGGGGGGCTAAATCAGAGAAAAAAATTCACAAAATATCATGTTTCCAATATAACTTTTACAATCATATTTTGAGACAGTGCAATAGTTTAGGATAAAATCGTTTTGGGGTTGATTAATATACGTAGGACGAGAATTTAAAATTGACACTGAAAGTTTTTTTTTTTATTTCATGGGTAAAATATACAGAAGATTTAATATATCTGCTGGAAGATCCTGAAAACTCTGACGAATGTAGCAGAGAACCAATGTTAGGGTGCTTCTTACACTAGGAAGGTGGGGCTTAGTATCAGTCAATCAGGCGATTTGAGAATCTAAATCTAGGTCACCAAACAAACTTCGTGTCAAGAAAGGTCCAAAGTGACGGACACCCCACTTTATCATGCTGTATATACTCCGGCTTTTCAAGCAGGCATATTAAAATAGGTAAACTTACAATTACAATAACCGTATACTATAACCGAAGTAAAGTTCATTGTGCTGATAATTATCACCTGTGGTCCTCCGTAGGAAGACTACGCTATTGTTCATAAACTTATTCAAATTTCCATGATTTGCAGCAGTAGAGGCAATATTTTCAATTTGAAGCAAATTTATTGAGAAGAGACACTAAATATTTATCAAATGGGTTGACATACTTCCGGATTTTCCTTTTTCTGAAGTTAACACGATTACAGTTTGAATTGGAGTACAAATCTCGGTTTTCCGAGACGTATTTTTTCCCGCTAGAGAGGGATAATCGCGATTTAGCGAGATGATCTCGCTAAAGGGGATGTGTTCCCAACCTGTTAAACACTGGAATTCTCGTTATTCTTTTGAACTCACATTATGTACGGGACTAATACCTAGACAGTCCTGTTTAGTTTTTTCCTCACAAATATATATCTGTAAACATTGTAGGGGGCCATAGCTTAAGAAACTTATGATAACTCAGGTGATCATAATCAGGTCCAGCACAATGTCTTGATTAAGCTATATAGCTTTATAAAGCTATTTATATGCAGTTTTTAACAAAAACGTTTTTAGTAAAAAATAAACAAAAAGTCGCAAGTATTTGATTATTCATATATGTACTTTGAACTATCAAAAATACAACCTAAATCATAGAAAGTTCTAACATAGCTGTTGTTGAATACTTTTAAGCAAAAGATGAATTTCCATTGTTTGGCTTACTGCAAGTGCGGTGAGGCGTGGATAAGTATGATTGCTTCTCATTGTGTTGAACTGTTACCAATCAATTGTCCTGTTGGCCATAACAGACTTCCTTTATAAATTCATTCAAAAAATAACTGTGTGGTCACTCATCAATAGCCCCCAAACTTTTAAAAATTTGAGTACAAAGTCTCTCAAGGAGACGCAATTTGGTAAGTGATTTTTACATGCATTGTATTCAGAAGAGTTCAAAGTTTAATATTCCCACTGCACCAAGGTGCGACTTTTTGCACATGCTGAAAAAATAAAACATTTGAGAAAATAGCTTAATCAAGCTATACCGAATAGCTTCATCAAGCTATATAGCTAAATCAAGCTATATAGCTTAATCAAGACATTGTGCCGGACCTGATAATAGCTATGGGGCTCTTGTAATTTAAAATACATGATTTACAATGCATGGTTAACAAGCAAGGATGCACAATGTCAGTTTCAGGGCAAGTTCGGGGGTTGGGATGAGTGGGCGGTGTGAGGTTCCACCTTTTTATGCCCATCTTTGAACACTTTTAAAAAAACATCTTAAAACTCATCTTTTTAGGGAAGCATTCGGATAAATTTTTATCTTCATGTGTCAAATATAGACTGTTTTTATTTATTTATTCATGTTTAAAGATCTCTGACTTATTTGGTTATTTTTAATCCTCTGATATTTTTATGCTCTATTGTATTCATTTTTTTCTTTTTGTGTTTTGATATTTTTAATTTTTATAATGATTATCAATACTAAATTTTATTTTCTTATGCTAATCAACAAAATTTTTATTCTTGATATTGTATGAATTATAAATGTATTTTTCATCATGTTGTACAGCGCTTTAGAGTAATTGTTTTTATTATATAAGGCACTCTATAAATTTTGTATAATAATAAATAATAATAATAATACTCCAGCATGCTAGAGGATCAAAGTGAGGTATAGATAGAATGTTCTATCGTTTAAATGATAAATGTCCTACGTACCCGGTTTTACGATAGAATTTGTTCCGTATATTCTCAATGTTGCAAAATAAACACGGGTGATAACTTGTACTCAGTGCATTTACTACGAACAATCCCAAGAGTTCCGAATGTAAACATGGAAGGTAAATTTGAATCGAGAAAAAAACGTTGAGAAAATAAGGTGAATTTTCATCTTGTTATTGATTATTTTTTGGGATAAAAGGCATATACCATCTCAAAAAGGTTTGTTACAATTAATTTTGAAGTTATTTTCAGTGCAAATCCTTTTGTATTCTTCAAAATCGTTTTGGAGCGATTCTGCAATTATTTGCTACGTTACAAGTATATGGGAGGTATTCTAACTGTGGTGAGGGCTTGTCCCGAGACACAGTTAGACTATTCTAACTAAGTGAGATACTTTTGACTTGGCGCCTGAAAAAACGAAACTTATGTTTTCTGACAAGCAATCAGCAGAATTAACTTGAAGTCAAATCAAAAGTACTTCTGTTGACTAATTGAAATAATTGTAGGAGTAAGTTTCCACACAGACAAAATAAAAATAAAGTCCAACCCAGACATTGGCTAGTTATGTTGCATACATTGTGTTGTAATATTTAAAACTCTTTTATTGTAAAAATAATTGTGATGTTAATTTTGCATATCTTTAATGAAAAAAATATGTTTTGTTGCATTTTTACAGTACAAAGAGACCCCAGAAAGAGGAGGGTAAAGCCAGTACAGAAGCACTTAATTCAGGTGGACTTTGGTGGGGCTGATGACAGTGATGACAGTGATTTTGAATTGGACAAACACCATAAAGGTATCATCTTCATCCTAAAATTAAAATGTTTATTAAAGCTTAATATTATGAGAACCATGTTTACATTTAAAGAAAGATTGTTTAGAAGGAAACCTTTAAATTCCCTCTAGAGGAAGACTTTGCACTGTTGTTTCACTTATGGGTCTAGGTCACAAAGAAACAATTTTTTTACTGTACTAAATCAAAGGAACTTATTGACATCAACATTTTTTACTACACAGTAATAATCAGAGAATTTTATTTTATTTTGCCTGGTGAGGAGGTTCCCCAGTGAAATATGGCCATTTTCTATCAATTTTAATATATTTATTTACTTTAAGTTTCATTTTAGAGTTCTATTAATTTTCATTTTTGAAAGGTTTTGATGACTCGGACGAGGAAGAGGATGACAATCAAAAATCTGAAGAAGAAGAGGAAGATGATGATGACAATGATGATGGTGATGATGATGATGATGATGAAGATGTTTCTGAGGAGGACAAGAAAGAGAAGAAGACAGAGGCGAGCGTAGAACCAGACAGCGTCCTGGAGGAATCTGGCAGCTGTTTGTCTAAAGACGACGCTGAAAGGACGGAAAAGGTGATCAGGAAACCTGTTCCTAATCATTGTTTGAATTAAAATCTGAAATGTTAGATACATATAGAATTGCTTTATAATGTCACACAAATCATTTATATACATACATGTATTCTTTAAAGTAAATATTGCCAGTATTATTGGGAGTAAAAGTGTTATTTAAAGTAAAATTTAAAATGAAATGTCTGTTTACTTTGTTACAGAGTGAAGGAGTAGTGCCCTACATTCCATTCAAACACAAACCAATCAAGGTCACCATCTGCTGTGTGTGTCTGGGGGACATCAGGTAATCTGTCTTCTCTTACCAGCTCACCTTAACTGAAAGTTGGATCACTCTTTGTCCATCCTCATTTCTTCCGTCCAGTGGTCGGAACACTTTTCACATTTTTAACTTCTTCTGAAGAACCACTGTAGTCTTAACCAGTTTTAACAAAAGTTGGTACAAACATTCATGAGTGAAAGGGAGTGTAAATTATTAAAATAAAGGACCAAAGTCTTTTACAAGGAAAAGTAAAAAATAGGGTTGAGTCATTAAAAAATCTCCTCAAGAAC
Source organism: Saccostrea glomerata (assembly GCA_003671525.1). Taxonomy (NCBI): domain Eukaryota; kingdom Metazoa; phylum Mollusca; class Bivalvia; order Ostreida; family Ostreidae; genus Saccostrea; species Saccostrea glomerata. The sequence goes on along the minus strand of PRKT01000219.1, from coordinate 561,827 downwards.
CACTGGGCCAGGAAAGCCAAAACTAATAATTAGAAGGAAGCTTCCTGGAGTAGAGTAGATTGTTAACTGTTCAAATTCTGATCCCCAGGATATAGGAATGAGCTACAATAAGTATTAAAAGGGAGGGAATCTGAAGAACGGGAGAGCCAAAGAAACATATAACATGAAAGTTGAAACTCATTTGTTGTGTATCAATTTATTGTGTATAAAATAGATTTGTTTACATTTGTTGTGTATCAATTGATTGTGGATAAAATAGATTTGGATACAATTGTTGTTATCAATTTATTGTGGATATTTTGTTTACAATTGTTGTGTATCAATTGTTTTCAGTGAGGAGGATGATGAGATTGTGGAGTGTGATAATTGTGGAGCATCCGTTCACGAGGGTAAGGTTATTTCATTTGTAAATTCATTTTACATACAATGTATCTGGTATTACTTTAATTGGTCAAATTGTAATTGTTATTTTAGTGGAATTGAAACACATTTATGAAAATTACGTTTTTTTGTTGCTGGGCAGGTTGCTATGGAATCAGTGAGAACCATTCGTCGTGTAGCACTGAGTCGTCAGCCAGTACTGAACCCTGGTTCTGTGATGCCTGTAAAGCCGGTCTTAAACCAGTGAGTATTACAGTCAAATAATGGAAATCTTAATCAGTAAGTTATACTTATATCAGCAAGCATCAAGTTAGTTTATGCAAAGTGAGGTTTTATGAATTTATTTATTTTAAAAGGTGAAATACATGTAGTTATGCTGAACATGAAATAAAATACCTGTATACATCCATACGTGTGATAATTTCTAGACCCAAATACTGTACAGCAGCCTTCAAAATACTGGAATTTGGGTGAAAATACTGTACATTGCAAATCAAACAAGAAGCCCAAGGGCCACAGCGCTCACCTGAGCACATCAGCTGGGAAAAAGCACATATCAGATCAGAACTGAAAGTTTACTGAGGTTGGGGGGTGGGGGGCTTGAATTTGAACCCCCGAAGGGGATCATGATTTGAACGAACTAGAATCTACACTACCTGAGGATGATTCCATATAAATATTACTAATCATGGCTTTGAAGTACTTGAAAAGAAGATTTTAAAAGGTTTCCCTATATATTCCTATGTAAAACTTTGGTCAGCCATTTTGGCCCCACCCTACCCCCGGGGGTCATGATTTGAACAGATTTGAATCTACACTACCTGAAGATAATTTCACATGAGTTTCATATTTTCTGTCTCAATGGTTCTTGAGAAGAAGATGAAAATGTAAAAAGTTTACGACAATGACAACAACGACCACAGATGACGGACAAATTTTTTGTTCAGAAAAGCTCACTTGAGCCTTTGGCTCAGGTGAGCTAAAAACTGTACAAAAAACGGTACAAAATATCGACCAAAAAATTAATGTAAGGCGTTTATTTTTTAATAATAAATGTCTTTATTTTTAACAAATTACAGTTTTAAGAATCCTTAATAAGGGTCCTATTAAAAAGCAATCAGCCAAACAAAACGCTTTGATATCTCTTATTTATGATGTAATTATCATGGGAATATTTCACACCTTCGTTCATGATGTTTTGTTTACATTAATCAAGCCCAGTAAGGCACGCATAGTTCGAAATTTCCGGTGTTGCGCGAGCGGGAATGAAAGAAAAATGGCGGTTTCTGGTAAACATTTCAAAAAATGGTACACATTTTCGTTTTCCGTGAATTTTGGTGTACCGCCGTGAGCCCGTTTATGGGGTGGAAAATAAGTGACATTTTGTGTACCGCCGGTACATATCACATGTATGATACATCAAGCACTGTGTCAAGATAGATCTGTGTACATACATCTGTGTACATACATCCATTACTTTATAATTTACAGATCTTTGTACATACATGTACATCCATTACTTTATAATTTTCAGATCTGTGTACATACATGTACATCCATTACTTTATAATTTACAGATCTGTGTACATAAATCCATTACTTTATAATTTACAGATCTGTGTACATACATCCATTATTTTATAATTTACAGATCTGTGTACATACATGTACATCCATTACTTTATAATTTACAGATCTGTGTACATACATGTACATCCATTACTTTATAATTTACAGATCTGTGTACATACATCCATTACTTTATAATTTACAGATCTGTGAATTATGTCCAAATCCTGGAGGTATATTCAAAGAAACAGATGCAGGAAAGTATGAACTTATGAATATCAACATTATGGAGAAAATATTTTAATTATTTTTTACATTTGGTGACATACTTCAATACCTACAAGTCACATATGACCTCACCAGTATTTGTATTGTTTCAGGTGGGTACACCTTGTGTGTGCACTGTACACCCCTGGGGTGGCCTTTGGAGATGTAGATAAACTAAGCCCAGTCACATTGTTTGAGATGCCATACTCACGCTGGGGTGCCAGAGTAAGTGGACTTAAGAAGACTGTATGGAATAAAATCTTAACATTGCAGTAATTTTAGTGCTGATTGTACTCTAAATTAAGTAATTGTTTTACATGTCTATTTTAGGAGTGTTCATTGTGTGAAGATGCCAGATTCAGTAGAACTGGAGTGTGTATTAGCTGTGATGCCGGGATGTGTAGAACATATTTCCATGTCACATGGTACGCTGCAGAACAAACAGGGACACATGCTTTATGTACAACTCATTCATTTATCAAACATATACTAATTCATAAATGTACTATTAGTAGTTCTACTACGGTTATTGCAAAGATCAAAGAGGTGACACAGCCACTATTCTCAAATAAATCACAAATGTCATCAACAAATTATTGATAATTTTATGTTGTTTTCCTCTAATTTTGACTGCCTTCACTAGGAAAAAGATGACAGAGATATTTTTTGATTACGATACAAATTGGTCGGAAAATTTACTTTGGGTTCGGATCACATACTTTTTCTAATCCTTGATATGAAAATGAACAAGAATTGCACCTGGACTGCGTTGTATTTACCAAAAATCTAAACTGTCGGGTATATACTCCAACAATTCTTCCAACTTGGGTATTATTTCTTAAATAAAATTGTATTATAAAAACCTTTTTAGCTCACCTGAGCCAAAGGCTCAAGTGAGCTTTTCTGATCACAATTTGTCCGTTGTCTGTCGTCGTCGTCGTTGTCGGCGTTGTCGTCGTTGTCGTTGTCGTTGTTGTTGTTGTAAACTTTTCACATTTTCATCTTCTTCTCAAGAACCACTGGGCCAATTTCAACCAAACTTGGCACAAAGTATCCTTGGGTGAAGGGGATTCAAGTTTGTTCAAATGAAGGGCCACGCCCTTTTCCAAGGGGAGATAAGAATGAATTTGTTAAGAATTAATGACAATTTTAAAAAATCTTCTTCTCCAGAACCGCTGGGCCAGGAAAGATGAAACTCATGTGAAAGCATCCTCAGGTAGTGTAGATTCAAGTTTGTTCAAATCATGACCCCCGAGACAAGGGTGGGGCCAAAATGGCCGACCCAAGTTTTACATAGGAATATATAGGAAAAATCTTTAAAATTCTTCTTCTCCAGAACCACTGGGCCAGGAAAGATGAAACTCATGTGGAATCATCCTCAGGTATTGTAGATTCAA
>PRKT01000219.1:515924-557315 GCA_003671525.1 Saccostrea glomerata | reverse complement strand
TATGGTCGTCATGCACATGCATGCACGTGCATGCACGTGTGCTTTGCTGTGATTCGCTGAAACAAAAATCGCAATATCTTTTTTTAATTTTTGACGAAATGCTTTAAAATTTTAAACATAATCATGCATTAGGATGTCCTACAATATGATATATAACAGTTGTCGTGAAAACATGCGCATACACGTGCGCTGCAATCTGATTGGCTGAAACTTAAAATGGCTATAACTTCCTCGTTTTTCAACCAAATAGGATGGGATTTAGAACATAGGCAAACATAACAGACTCCTACAAGAAGATATAGTCGACATGCACATGCATGCACGTGCGTGCACGTGAAATGAGTAAAATTACAAATACACTAGATTAAAACGTATTTTTTAATACTTTTGGATAAAACCCTGTAATTTCTAGTATATAAATAGTGTAGACAAGATGATATGGTCATTACGCACATGCATTCAAATGCGCATGCATGCAATGCATAAATTTGAATATACTGAATATACTTCTGGGAAAACATTGTTATAGTCTAAAAGGCATAGAGTTCGTCTTATTTAATGAAGCTTACAGGGAATAAGGCACCGAAAGGGAGTTGGGGAGCGTTTGGGGAACATCTGTAACGGTTCCCGTTACAATTAGCCCTAGTTATTATTATTTTTCTTCTTCCTGGGTACTTATTTGTCCGGGAGTGATCCTGTAAACTACACATCCGACTTAGGTAAAACCTTTTTAGGGTTAGTAGGCATGTTGTGTAGATTTGCGGAACGAAGGTCATTTTGCGCGCACGTGCTTGCAAGAGCGTGCACGTGCAACATGTGAAATGACCGATTTAATTGATATAGGCGTAACTTTTTACATTTTTGATGAAATGCTTTGAAACTCATGATATAAGGATAAATTAGTAGCATAGACAATATGACATGGTCAAAATCGCAAGATCTCACGCGCATGCACGTGCACTTCGCTCTGATTGGCTGAAACTAAAGTCTCTATATCTTTCATGTGTTTTGACGAAATCCCTTGAAATTTTGAACATAGCCATACAGTAGGATATCCTACAACATAATATATAGCAATTATCATGAAAACACGTGCATACACGTGTGCTGCAATCTGATTGGCTTAAACTTTAAATAGCTATAACTCCCTTGATTTTCAACCAAACAGGATGGGATTTGGAACATAGATATATATAATGGACCTCTACAAGAAGGTATCGTCACCTTGCACATACATACACGCGTGTGTACATGTGCTGCAATCTGATTGGCTGAAACTTTAAACAGCTATTACTCCCTTGGTTTTCAACCAAACGGGGTGGGATTTAGAATATAGATGGATGTAAAGGACTTCTACAAGAAGATATGGTCAACATGCTCATGTATGCACGTGCGTGCACGTGAAATGAGTAAAATTAAAAAAAACACTCGAATGAACGTATTTTTCATACTTTTGGATTAAATACTTTAATATTCAGTATATTGAAATATATCGATTCTGTAGACAATATGATATGGTCATTACGCAAATGCATTCACACGCGCACGCGTGCAATGCTAAAATTTGAATGAACTTGGTAAACTTCTGGGTAAACGTTATTTAAGTCTCAAATGCATGGAGTTTGTCTTATTTAATGAAGCTTACAGGAGATATAGCACCAAAAGGGAGTTGGGAGCGTTTGGGGAACATCTGTAACGGTCCCCGTTACAATTAGCACTAGTTTATATTCTTTTTAATCTGAAAAAAACATCTAAGAGACTCTATATTTCTGTTTTAGTGCCCAGAGAGAAGGACTGCTATCTGAAGCTGCTCCAGAAGAGTGCATGGTAAGGGGAATAACTGTGTAGAAAAGCTTCACTAATTTTTCTTAGAACTTTCATCATTATTTTTTGTATTTCAATTAAAGATTATCTTTTAATTTAAACTTTCTAGGACATTGCTGATCCATTTTTTGCTTACTGTAAAATGCATGCAGAGAAGGTGATGTCTCGAGCCAAGAGAAGAAATTGGCTAGCAATACAATCTCATATTAGAAAACATCCAGAGAAAAAAATTGAGGATGAAAAGGAAAAAGTAAGAGTCCATGCAAATTTTGTGTCAAGTAACCATAGTGAGTATTCAGAATAATGACATCTTAATGACTATGGAAACTACTGCTTTTGATAAGAATTTAGCCAATTCTTCAAAATAAAAGTTTTTTTATTAATATATACATTTTTTTCAAGATGTACATCTTTATAAGTTAAAAAAATGTATTTATGTGGAGTGAAAATAAATTTTAAAAAAAATATGACAATTTACATAATCCATATTACTCAGAAACAGTTACAGCTGTGCATTGTTGTACATGCTTATGAATTGAATTCTTTGGCCAGAGGAATATTAAAGTCTATTGTTATCTTCTTTATGTTATGAAATGAAAATAAATGGGTGACCAATAGAGTAATTTTTAGGTCACCTGAGTAACTCAGGTGACCTATTGCTATCCGTTTTCGTCCGTCGTCGTGTGTCGTGCGTCGTGTGTTAACATTTGAACATTTTCAGCTTCTTCTCTGAAACCACTGAACCAATTTCAACCAAATTTGGTATACAGCATCTATGGGTGAAGGGGAACAAAAATTGTGAATTTTATGGTCCCCGCCCCCCTGGGGCCTGAGGGGTGGGGCCAAAACCACTAAAATTATTGCAATCTTTAAAAATCTTCTTCTTTACTCCTGGACATCAAGCAGGCAAACTGTTGGCATGAATGTAATGAGCATTGAGTCCTCTACCAAAATTGTGAAATTCACGGCCCCAGGGTCAGTGGTTCTAGTGCTAGGGCGGGGCTGTATAGATTATATAGTGAAAATGCATGATTTCTTTGAAAATCTTCTTCTCTGCTCCTGGGTATTAAGTAAACTAACTAAGTACATAGTTATGATGAGCAAGAGTGCCTCTTCCAAAATTGTGAATTTTGTGGCCCTAGGGTCAGGGGTTCTGGTGTTAGGGTGGGGCACTATTGGTTATATAGTGAAAATGCATTTATTCTTTGAAAATACTCTCCTCTGATTCTGTGTATTAAATAAACTAACTAAGTACATAGTTATGATGAGCAAGAGTGCCTGTTCCAGAATTGTGAATTTTGTGGCCCCAGGGTTATGGGTTCTGGTGTTAGGGCGGGGCACTATTGGTTAATTTGGGCAATTTTACTTTAAAAATTGATTTTGGTATCCACCGATAAGATTTAATTCCATCAATAACTCGCATATTTGACAATTTGTCTCTTTCTCTTAATCAAAACATCCATTTTTGTTGCTTGGCAACCGATTGTAAATATTAAAAAACACACGTTTTTGAATTTAAATTCCAAAAATGGATATTCCTCTGCTTTTATGTAAAATATACCATACTCTTTTATTGTGCTAGAAGTTTGAGATATATGGCCTTGAATATTGCCCAAATTAACAAAAATGCTGAATCAGCAAAAAATGCAAAACATGCATATCTTCCATTGCCCGTAAAAGAAATATCTTAAAATAAAAATTGTATGTATTACATGGTTTTATCACTTGAAATGCTTAACTTTAGGATAACATTATTTAAGAACCCCTCTGGTAATATTCACATTCAATTTCAAGCCTCTAAGTTTAGTGATATATTTGTCCATAAAAATGGAAAATTGACCGGTTGCTAGGGAAAATTTGTTTGGCCATGTTTCCATAGTAACCAGGACCCAAAATAATTTTCATTTTACATACGTGGTTCATAGGGTAAGAGAAACCTATGTGTGTAAAATCATCGAATTCTGAGAACCCTTATGATTCACTTTTATACCCATATTGTCTGATTCTTACAGAGACCCGTACTTAAGTAAATAGAGTAAGCATGCTAAGTCTATAATTATGATAAGCAATGGTGCCTCTTTCAATATTGTGAATTGCGAATTTCATAGCCTCTGGTTTAAAACAGGAACCAAATTTAATAATTTGAAAGTTGTTGCACAATACTCAGGTGACCTATAAGGCCCGTGGGCCTCTTGTTTCTGAATTTCTTTTGTACTTATGGCATTGTTTTTGTAGACAAGATTTGAAAGGAAGTTGAGGAGACACCAGGCAAAATACCAAAATGCAAAACACAAAAGACCACCTTCATGGGGTAAGTAACTCAACTCTGCAAATGTGTACAATCAACCATCCAATTCTTTGTGTTCCCAAGGTCCAGTTTAATGAATTGTCAAGATTATTTACACATAACTTTCACAATTGATGATTTAACTGCAAATTATGTTTGAAACAAATTTCACCTAGAAGTGTCCAGGCTGAATTACTGAGGTGCCAACTGCATATTTAAGTATAACTTTGGGTGGTTTATTATTTACCTCCCTTTTTACAGTGCCAACACAGAAACTTGTCAGACATTTGACCTCGAGTCCTGCTGCTGTAAAGAAAATGTTAAGGAAAGCAGAACTTATGGGCATTATCACACAGGTAAATCGGCATTATAACCCAGGTAAATCGGCATTATCACGCAGGTAAATCGGCATTATCACACAGGTAAATCCTATCTCATTCTCTTATAAAACTGAAAATTCAATGTCAAATCCAATGGATCTGGAAGAGAGAATTTTAGAAATGAGAAATGTTATAACTTGCATGTATAAAAAAGACCTTGTAGTAGAATTCTTGTAATCCTTTGTGAAGTAGCACATATAGTAATTATCTGCCTGTAGATCTAGATATAAATGTACCAGTCACTGTCAAATTATTTTTTATTCCTGCAGTCCCAGCATGTGACCCATGAGAAACAAGAAATAAGGAAGAAATCCTTTATGGTGCCCTCTTTCTCTGTGGAGTTTATCACCCATTTCCTAGGTTTGAACTTAAAAAATTTCTTATGTTTTGCATTATACTTTTATTTAAGATTCTTTGATAAATCATGTTTGCCAAGAAATTTTCTATCTATAACTTATAAGGGTTCATTCATGTTCATGCAAGTGTTTTATATTTGATTACCAAGAGAAATAACTCTTATAGATGTTTGTATGAAATAATTCTTTTTTGACTTTCATTAGAGCGGAACACAAAGATAGAGAACATGAAGACTTGTATGAAGGATATCGTGTCACAGAATGAAAAACTCCAGGAACAGGAAAAGATTCTACGCAGGAAGTATGATCAGGTACATGTATTACAATGACACAGAGCTCATCAAGTTAGGTCCTAAGTGACAAAATGGAAGTGTCTTAACTCTTTGCTCTGGAATACATGCAAGAGTTTGAAGGCATACTTTTGTGGTTTGGTTGATAAAAGGAAGTGAACTTATTACTGATACACATTTGACATTTTTTTCTTGAACGACTATTGTTCAGTTGAACTTCAGTATCTCTCCATTATCTCAAAAACCATGGATATGTCAAAATGATTTGAAATAGCAACACTGTATTCTTGAAATACTGTAAACAAACTATTATTCGCGCCATCTTTTATTCGTGATGCTTCAGTTTGAAATCAATCCGCAGTGATTAATTTTCATGAATGAGGAAACATTTTCTACAAATACAAAACAAAATAAATGGGTCGCACGATTAATATTCACAATTTAATGTAGGTATCAAAACTAAAGAATATTTGTCGCACATAAATAAAACTTGGTTTACAGTATTTTACCCAGGGTATCTCAATTTGTTAGATATCCATATTTCAAAACTGTTCCTTTAGTGTTTGAGAATATGATGTTTTAATTGTATAAAGTGAAAATAATGTGCAGTTAAAGTAATATTTGATTTTTGTTCCTACAATTTTATACAATATCATATATAATAAACTGTGGAGATGTAGATCTGTTATATTACCTATTATCTTGAATTTTATCTACAGTTATACTCTGATGTGGAGGGACTGAGACACTGTGCCAATGAAAAAAGAAAAACGGGGGAGAAGTTATGGAATCTGCTGAATGACTTATCTGACAAGGTGAGGAGAGGCTCCCATGTCTCTTAGGCCATGCAAAGTTTATTCCTTGGTTCTCAGGCCTTTTTTCAAGAAATATGATGAGGGAGGGAGGCTTTTTTTTTTTTTTTACTTTTTATTGCCCCCAAAACATGATGAGGCAGCTTTTTACATTGTACAAAACCTCAAAAAATGATGAGGGAGGTGATTTGTTGTTTTTATTTTATTGATTTAGCAATAAAAAGGGTCAATGAGGCACCCTTGGAAGAGATGAGGGAGGGCCTGAGAACCAAGAAATTAATTTTTTTTTGCCTTATGTGTTCTTTTTTACTTTTAGAAAGTTTAAAATGTGGGTCAATGTGATTGGAAAAAGACTTCATAAAGAACATTATCCATGATCTCGAATATGAACTAACATTTTTCTGCTCCTTAATGTATAAAGATGGACTGGGTGTTATTGAATGTTCCATTTAAAATGGGAGAATGTGTGAATTAAGTGAAAATAAATGCAACAAAAAAATTTCAATTTCTTGTAAACAGAAGTTTCCTATCCCAGAAGATTTTAGAGTTCGGAAACCCTCCCCGTCTCGAGTGATCAGTCGTAAGAACAGCGTAATACCAGCTGTCATACACCAGTGAGTAGACTCTCTATAAAGGTGTCCCCTTAAATAGGCTTAAACCCTTCTTGATAAACCAGTGTTTTCTTACGGGTTAAACTTTTTGACTTAGGACATTTTATATAAATATGGACTTTTGAAATTTGTATAGGTGTGCATTGTGCCATAAGACCAACAACCAGCATTTCCTGGCCCACTGTGACAGCTGTAAAGAGTACTACCACCTAGGATGTCTGGATCCACCCCTCACTCGCATGCCAAAGAAAACCAAGATCATGGGCTGGTAAGGGCAGATTCCTTAGTTTAAATTAATTCAAGATTCAGGACATCAGAAAAGCACACCGGGAGAGGACGAAATGAAGTCCTTTTATATTCAATTTGAACTTATTACATTTTCTTTCTCAATAAATATGAACATATAATTTTAAAAAGGTATTCTGAATGTTATTAAAAATTGAGTTTTTAATTGTTTCTCTCTATACTTATAAGTCAGGTTGCACAGTCATTTGTACATCCAGTGTAATAGAGCTTCTGTATTTCAATAATAGGCAGTGTTCTGAGTGCACTAAATCCAGCAGTGGGGAATCAGAAGTGGAAACCAAAGATCTAGATGCCCCTCGCAAACTCCGGGAAAAGATTAAGGAGCCCACAAAGTGGTCTCCTGATATGAAATTCAAATTTGAATTTGAAAAAGTAATGATATTTGTGAAATAGTATAAATATTTTGAATTACAATCTCATATTAAAGCTATAAATTTTCATGCATAAATTAAATTCTTTATACAGAAAAAAAGCTTGATTAGATATATCTATAATCTATAATGTAAAAGAGATTGTTCGCAGTAAGATTTGTTGAAGATATGAATTATATGAAAAGCACTAATGCATATATACTTTTTGAGCTAGTGAATGTAAATTTTGATGTTATGTATTTTCAGTTGACAAAGTACAATATGAAGGCAAAGAAAAGAAAGAAAAAGAAGAAGCCAGGAAAACAGGGAGAGGAAAACGATGAAGAAACCAAGGTATATAAATTACAACATTAATAAGGAATCTGGAGGAACCATTATGTTACTTCAGATAAATAACCCAGATCTTACATTTAATATATTAAAGAGAGAAGAAATACTTAAAATATAAATGTTTGATTTCATTTTCAGCCAAAGAAGCCGAGACAGTCTGTGGGATCGGCCAATAAGAAGGCCAAAGTGGACGAGATTCCGGAGGGCATGACCTGTGCTGTGTGCAATAAGCCCGGGGATAGCTCCGGCATGGTCAAGTGAGGCTCCCACTAAATCATACATAGATACCTGTACATGTTTAAAAATGATGGCAACTTGTCATCTAGCTATAATCTGTAGAACAGTGAAATGAGAAGTAAAACTTTAGTAGATTCAATTTAAAAAAATTGACAGTTGATATTTCTAGGTTCTCTTATATTCAGTGACAAAGCACATTACTTGTTAATTGCTGTTTGTAGGTGTGATGAATGTAAATTGTGTTACCACTTTGGTTGTTTGGATCCACCCATGAAGAAGACCCCTAAACAGAGAGGTTATTCCTGGCACTGCGAAGCATGTGATCCCTCAAATAGCTCAGTAAGTATTCACACATGCTGTGTATTCTTCAGGAAAAAAATATGATATTTATGTTTAAAACTGTCAATTAATGTATACTGCATGTACTTGTTTGCTGAACTGAGCAATAGTTCAAGTGAGCTTATCTAATGAAAATTTCTCCGTGTCTGCGGTTGTTGTCATCATAAACTTTAAACTGTTTCATTTTCCTGTCAAGAATCACTGGTTCAATTTCAACTGAACTTAACATACAGGATATCCTTGAGTGAAGTAGATAAATTATATTTTTTAATTAAGGGCTTAGGCTTCTTGAAAGGGAAGCTAAGTAAGGAATCAAACTGTTACATAGAAAAAATCTTCTCAAATATAACAGGTCCTATTTATTTGCAAACATCCTTAAGTAGTGCAAATTCCCAGGGGTTAGGATTGGGCCAAAACAGGGGAAAATATAATAATATTAAAAAAAATCTTATTTTGAGTAGCAGAGCTTTGATTAGTCTTAATGATGTGTAGGCATCTTCAGGTTGTGAAGAACAAATTTAATGAAATAGTGACCCTCTGGGGGTAGGATGGGGTGACATAAGGGGGGATGAAAACATTACATTGGAGTATAATTACTGAATTTTATGTTTTTTGTTGCAGGAAGAGGATGATGAGGTAGTGGTCAATAAACCAGAAGACGAGTGATTGTGTGAGATCTTATCAAGAGACACAGAAGTTTACCGGGAGACTATCATTGTGTTGTCACTAAAGGTTGTGTTCATAGAGCATTCAGTCAGTCAGACTGTTTCTCTGCAACAATAAAATTGTATGAAAAGAATTGTGAGAAATTTAATGCAGGACATGTTTTTCTTCAATTTGTTATTACAGTTAATCATTGTTTTGACTCTTGAGATCATAAATTAGGGCATTTATTGAAAATAAGGTGTTTTTTAAAGAAACAGATACTTATTTAAAGGTAGATTTTAGATTTAAGATGTTTTCGTTTCCCAGTGAGAAAGAAACAGTATTGAGCAGGGTTTTTCCCCATACATGCTTATTCTGGAAGTTATTTGTGAAAATCAAATTCATTAAAACTTATAATTTTTTTTTCTAGATTTCTTTCCAATTTATTTGATATGAAAGGTAGATTAAAAAAAAATGAAAGCATTGTATGTGTACTCTTGTACATGAACATTTTGTATGTAGAGAAATAAAGTGCAAATACTCTAAATTTACAAAATTTATTTCTTTTGTTACATTTAATATACAAATTAAATAATGAGTATCCCTGAATATCCCTTGTTTATAAATTCAGCAGTGATACTGTGTCAGATGATTAATATAAAAATTATAAACAGGTTTGCCCATTAATAATAAGAACTTTATATACAGATATGCTTCATTTTCTTTCTTTGGAAGTAAACAAATAACTTTCCACAAAATCTGCTTTGGAAAGGGTTTTTCTCCAGTGATCTGATGTATGCATGTAAAAAAAAAAAAAATCCACATAAACCATGGCAATGAGATTTTTAAAAGTAAATTAGTCTTTGGAGAAAGAATTAATTAATCCAATAAAATATGCAATTTTTTCCAAATTCTTTGTAATGATTCAAAAAAAAAAAATACACATAACCATGGCAATGAGATTTTTAAAAGTAAATTAGTCTTTGGAGAAAGAATCCAATAAAATATGCAATTTTTCCAAGTTCTTTGTAATGATTTGCTGAATAATGTTTATGGCTTCAAACAATGAGTGTAAATAAAAAAGATGAAACAATGGTTTATACAATGAAGGAATGAATGGAAAGATTATATTAAAATCATGCGTAAACATTATTTCATGTACTTTCAGTTTACATCTGTTTATACACTTGCTCTACATGAATATGTCATATCAAAGCAGTTTGTAGAAACCATTATAAAAAGAGTCACTAAATATGTGATTCCTTGGTGATATACGCTAGCAGTTTTGATGTTTATATGAAGGCGTTCATCCGAAGCAGATGAGGAAGGAAGTTGCGATGGATCCGAGTCCGCCCACGAGACTGAAGTAGAAACTCCAGGAGAGTTCCGACGTAGACTCGGGCATGTGTCGTGCTCGGAGGGTGTTCTTCAGGGACGCGAATATGATACAGGAAACCACGATCAGAACCCCTGTAGGAAAGAAAAGATGGGATTAGAAAATAAACCACTGATTTACAATGATCAATTAATTCTGTAAAATGGTGAAATATATAGTAACTACATAAACTGTATTTTGTTGTTTTCATGGGGGTTGGACACTTTTGAGTTTGACTAATACACATATGAAACTTGTTGTTGATCATTGAGTAAGTATAAGAGAAAGTCAAAGAGTATCTTTGGAGTCGTTGACTGCTTATTTCTACAGAATGATACTGACCACACAGGATACAGAGGGTGACTAGGAGTCTCTTGACCCCCTTCTTCCCCTGGAGTGGAGTTCTAAACATGTACGCCCCGATCAGTACAACCGTGGACAGTAGGCCCACGAATCCCATAGCCTCCATTGTCTGAATTGTACGGAACCAATCTGAAACAAGATATTGAGATTAATTTTACAGTTTTACCATACATGTAACATATTTATACTTAAGTATCCTCTCAATGCCCCCAGAGGTACCAAAAAGATGTTACACATTTTACTTCTTACATGTTAAACATTGTGTATTAAAAGAAAAACTCATTTTTTTTAATTTTTAGGAAAGAAAAAGTGCAAAAATTGGCTGTATAAATTATGAGTTTATTGATTTGCCATAGCAAAAATTTAGCACTCACGTGACACCTGGAAATCCTCCCAGACAAACCCGGCACACTTGTAGTCATGGTAACCAATGGACAGGTCGGCACATTTCTCCCACAGTCCCGAGTACTCGATAATGCCGTATTCCGCACTTACAGATATCACCCAGTGAGAGGAGGCAAACCCTATAAAAATGATTCAGGGAGTTTAATGGAAAGAATGACAATCATCTGACAGCAAGCTGTGTGTCCTGGACATTCAAACTTTTTTATATAATCTGATCAACATCTTGATTAATTGCCTTGAATTATGAATTATTAATATAAAGCATTTTCTCAGTTATTACCGTTTGAAGAAATTGAAGTGGGGGAAAAAAGCACGCACAATCATACCAGATCAAGACATAAACATACATGCAACTTTTTGATTATTCTATTTCTAACAAAAAAATTTTTTGTGAAATACTGCATAAATAGCTAAATAAAGCTATTTTGAATAGCTTAATAAAGCCATATTGCTATTTAAAGTAATATAGGTATAAATCAAGAGATTGTAGTTGACCTGTGTAAATGGTGACATAAATCTGACAATATTATTTTTCCTGATTATATTAAAATAGACAGAATGTAACAATTGATATTGGTTCTAAGCTTCCCTTTGTGATAGAATTAAATGGATATTAGTTTTCTTTTCTTATCAACTGTTTATTTCATTATTAAATGTTGTTATTTGAGTATTCACTTCCGGATTTGGATGCTTTATAAATCTTAATAAAAAACAATAGAATTTTCATACCTATCAGTTGAAACAAAGTTGTTACAATTAAAACTATCGTCGCAATCTTCGTCAGCAGTGAAACTTCATATTCTTCTTGTTCTGGGCGCCCCATTTTAAATTAATGATCTGCCTTTTTGTTTTGTTGACGGTTTCTGCACAGGTAATCGGTCTGGAATTAGTATACCTGTAATTTATAAGGTATCACCTGGGTTGCTTGATGTCCAGTCTCCTTATACAGACAATAATAAAATTATTTACGAACGATAACACTTGTATTTCCTCTAAAAAGTTTTTAAAATTTGAAATATTATGGCTACATTTTATACAGGTGCGTCATTAAGCGTCTTAACGATACCGATTACAGGTGAGAAAGTCTTCATCACCAAAGCGCTTTAGATTTTAAAGAGAAAAAAGGAGGGGGGGGGGTCTGAATTAGGTGATCATAGAAATGCTAAGTATTTTTATTTTTATATTTTTTAAATCTAGAAATAATACAAAAGAATCTTTAAGAAAAATTTACACCAGCTTGACCAATGACTCATTTAATTCTTACAACCTGCAAGTTTTTTTTTTGTAAATAATTTGTCAAGCAGTGTTTAATTGTTTCATGTTTTATTCAGTGTTATTCAGTCAAAAATAACTTGAAAGACTTACGGCGTAAGTGTACTTAAGAATTTTATTTTTGTGACGGCTATATAATAATAAACATATACAGAATATACATGTACCTGTGATTCAATTCATATCTGTTAAATTATCGGTTAGATAAACTATAAAGATAAGGGGAACTTTTTAAACTAAAACTAGAGATGGGGAGCGATCATGGGATGTTATTTTAGTTTTCTTATTCTATTCCAGTGTGTTTTACTTAGTGCTTTCTCAACTGACATCTTTCATTCCGTTGCTAGACTACAAAGACAGGTATAATCTCTCTTTCTCTAGTTTTATCGATATTATCAGATTTATTAAGCAGGTAATCTGTAAATCGGGTAAGTCCTCTTGAATTTATATTCTAGAATTATGCATGTATCCAATAGAGACCAGATACACCCACTTTCCCCGCCTTACTGTTAAAATGTTCAGGGTTTAAATTAGTGTTGGCAAATCGGACGATTTTTAGTAACCGGTTACTCGCTCAATTTTCCGTTCGAGTACCCGGTTACTCGGATGATTTATTCATATGTATCAATTATCTCATCTTTTACTCGTCGGTTCTCATAAAACACAAAGGTATAATTGTGAATTAACTTTATTTATAAACATAGAAAGAACACGCACGTAATATCTTGAATTTTAAATATAATAACAATAAAAAAAAATCAGAAGAAAAATAAATATTAAATGTTTCACGCTACTTTAAATGTCGTTCATCTGTTTTACTTTTCAACCCCAATATATGTCACGATCAAGGAGAATAATTATTTAGAAATTTGAAGTCACGATAACTCCAATCACATTAATTACATCTTACAGTTATGGAATTAGCTGTTCTTTTAAAATACTTCCAAGCTATACGTGTACATGTCTTTGGCGGCATCTTGTTAAATTATTTAATGAGGTAATTATAACTTGGGTTTCCAAAACTTGTATAACCTGCTGGCAATTAAAGCTATCAATTAAGTGTGAAAACCAATCAATTGTATTAGTGAAACCATAGATCATTCAGTCTAACGGTAAAGAAAATTAGAGATATGTTTATTTGTACGCTTATAAACAAATAACATTTTATTTTTTAGTTATTTACCATTTAAGATACATATTATCCGAGTAACCGAATAGCAATTTTACTAACCGATACTCGCATCGTTCGACGGTTAACCGGTTAACCGGGTACTCGTTGCCAACACTAGTTTAAATCATACAGAACCTTGGATCCCCTTCCCGTTTTAGGAAGGAGTACTAGTAAGCATTTCTTGCACTGAAAGCCTATGACATTTGATGCTTTCCTATTGAAAATCTTACAAAACTTTGTTAAAAATATAAGTTGTATAATAATATATGTTTTCTGTCTTAATATTTTACGGTCAAACAATTAAATTTTTGAGAATAGGCCTTCAATATTTTTTTTTCAATTTCTTGTGACCCCTAGCTGTTACCATAGATTTTTAAAAATAATTAGAGTTTTCAAATGACTGTGGTCCCCCGCTTTTGGTGTCTTAGTAGATGGAATGCCATTATTTATTGCATTTTATGTTAAAATATGAACATTCTATCAAACGTCATTCATAAGTAATCACCAAAGTTATTTTTTTGAAAATTAGGTCGAACATGAAAGTCAAGGTCAAAATTGAAAAAAATCATAAAATGCTCGAAAACTTCTTGTCATAGATAATGCACATGTCAAATATGAAAGCCCCATCTCTTGTCAATCAAAAGTTACAAGGAAAAATAACATTCTTGAAAAGTAGGAAATAGGTCAAACGTCAAGGTCACAGGCTAAAAAATACATGTATAGTATATTTAGAAAGGTTTTACCACAGGTAATATACATGTATAATATGAACGATCTTTCTTCCTCTTTAGAAAGCTGTGACCAATTTGAGGTAATTTTAAGATTGCATTGAAAAGTAGGACACACTTGAAGACTAAGATCCTGGGGGCAAAAATCATAGTCTATTTAGAAACAACTTTCTATAGACAATATACAATTAAAATATAAAAGCCCTCTCGTCTTATTAAAAAGTTATGACCAAGATTAAAGTTTTTGTGACAGACAGACCGACTGACAGAAGAAAGATCGAGATGAAACGTCCACTCGCCTTTCGCGAAAGCGGGGGGACAATTACAATAGCTTTATGGAATCAACTCATCGAATCCTACACACATTGTGGGTTTCCCATAGCAAAACATGGACATTGCCATTCATTCTATAATATAGAAGGGTACCCATGCATCTCTAATCCGCAACTTCTCATATACTTACTTATCCTCTCCGTGCCCTGGAGGACGCATGGGGTCTTTCAACAAAGAACACCACTTACAGCGGTCACTGGCAACAGCCCGCCCCTCCTTCCAACTGTTTCAGCCCAATTCTTCCTTTTCCCTTTCAACAGAGCGTCGCCAGGTGTTCTTTGGCCGTCCTCTTCGTCTCTTTCCCTCAGGGGCCCATGTGAGAACTGTTCTAATGTATGGGTTATCTTCCCTTCGGAGGGTGTGGCCTATCCATCCCCACCTCTTTCTTTTGATGGTCCTTGATAGAGGTATGGATCTTGCTCTTTCATACAGTTGTTGGTTAGTTATCTTTTCAGGTCATTGTATTTTTAGGACCCTCCTTTGGCATTTTCGATGGAACGTAACAAGTTTTTCGTCGTCTTTTTCTGTTGTTCTCCATAGTTCAGCGCAATACAGCAACACAAACAGAACATTTATGTTGAAGTTCTTAAGTTTGGTCTTTGTGCTGTATTGTGCTGTATTGTGCTGACCTCCATACATTGGCAAGGGCTTTAAGGCGGTCCTGGCTCGGCCTAGCCTTCTCCCAATATCTCTCAGTTCCTCCGGTCTTGTCCATTGTGGCACCCATGTTGAGAAATGATTCGACCTCTTCTATTTCTTTATCATTTATCCTGATGGCATCCGTCTCCTTTCCATTTATTCTCATGCTTTTTGTTTTTTCAACATTAATTTTTAGGCCTGTATATTCCGCAACATCGTGTAATCTACTGGTCTTTTCTTGTATGTTGGTGTGTTTGCTGGAAATAAGTGCAAGGTCGTCTGCATAATCCAGGTCTTTAATGTTGACATAAATTTCCAACGTATGTCTCTCTTCTTATTGTTGGTATTTCTCATAATCCAGTCTACCACAATGAAGAACAGGAACCCAGGCATAACACAACATTGTCTCACTCCTGTCTGTACTTTGAACCAGTCTGTTGTTTTTCCATTCTCTATAACACAATTAGAACTTCCATCGTATGATTTCTTGATGATGTCCACATATACGTCAGGAATTCCATACTGCTTTAGTATGTCCCTCAGTTTCTCTCTTATTATGCTGTCAAAGGCTTTTTTAAAGTCTATGAAACTTAGGTACAGTGGTGCTTGCCCCTCTATAGATTGTTCTAAAATATTTCTCAGAATGTAAATTTGTTCTGATATTCCTCGTCGATATGCAGCTTGCTCTGGTCTTAATCTGTCCTTAGTCCATCTCTAATTCTGTCAATCACTATTCTGCAGAATACCTTAGATGGCACTGACTTATATAGTAGTGATATTCCTTTATAGTTGTCACATATTGTCAGATCTCCTTTTTTCGGATTTTGACAATGAGCGATCTCTGTCTGTTGGTACTTCTTGCTCACTGATGATTCTGACGAATAAATTTGTAAGCTCTGATGTTGAATATGATACGCTCGCCTTAAGTAGTTCCGCACTGATGTAATCTATGCTGGGACTCTTTCCATTCTTCACTTTTGGATTGTTTTTTTGACCTCCTCATCTTTTATTGGTGTTGTGTCTATTTCATCAATTTTGTTCTCTTGGATGGTGCATCCTTCGGGTAATTCTGCTGTTTCTGTTGGGACATTAAATACCTCTTCAAAATGCTCTTTCCATCTCTCCAGTATTTTTCCATCCTCAATGATTAGTTCACCATTCTTGGAGACTTGGACCTTATGCCACTTGTCTTGTTTCTTTTTTCCCACAAAGCTGCTTGGTCAGTTGGTAAATTTCGCTCAGATGGTTTGTATTTGCTGCATTCTCTGCGTGGTTAGCTATATTTTCGAGATTTTTCCTTTTATCAGCTCTTGGTCTCTTTTACACTTCCTTGTATTTGGTCTTATATTCTTCTCTCTTAATTTCCTTTATTCTCTCTAAATTTGATCTTCCTTTGTCTTCCTTTAGTTTTCTTCTTTCATCTATGGCTCTGTATGTTTCTGCAGTAAGACAGTCTTTGTGTTTCGTTTTCTTCTGGCCCAAGACCTTTTCTGTAGTTTCATTATATACTTTTTTCACAAGGGTTCATTTTTCAGTGATTGTGTTTTCATCATCCGCCAGTTGCTGACACCTTTTTCTTAATTCAATTTGAAATCCTTTGCTTGATGACATCATACATCTTCCTGTTTGCTTTCCTTTTGCTATAAGTTTCTGCAGAGCTTTATCTTTACTTTAGCCAGTACTAGATGGTGATCTGAATTGGCATCTGCACCACGCATAATCTTTACGTCACATACACAGATTTCCTGTATATGCTGTTCACCATTACATGGTCAATTTGGTTCTTATCTCTTCCATTAGGTGATTCCCATGTAAGCTTGTGTATGTCAAGGTGGTTAAAGAGGGTTTCGCAGATGATTAAGTTATTAAGAACACACATTTCTGCTAACCTCATGCCTTTTTCATTCATAGTCCCAATGCCCTCTTGTCCTATGACTCTTTCCTATCTCCCACTTTTGCATTTACATCACCCATTACCATCAGTATATCATGTTTTGGAACTTTTGCAATCTCTCTTTGTAGTTGTTGGTAGAAGGTGTCTTTATCCGCTTCGTCTGCTTCGTTTGTTGGGCTGTATAATTGCATTATTGTTAGCTTAGCAAAGCGGGAGAAAAAGCGTGCGCTGATGATTCTGTCATTAACAGGATTCCATTCAATCAAGCTTTGTCGGCTTTTCCTGATAAGTATAAGTCCTACTCCTCTATGATGTTCTTCAGCTCCGGAGTACAAGATGGTCTCTCCAGGGGTTGTCTTTAATTCACCAAAGCCTGTCCATCTTATCTCGCTCAGTCCCATTATGTCCAACTTATATCTGTTAAACTCTCTTACGATGTTAGCTGTTTTTCCTATCTGGAAAATTGTTCTTACGTTCCAACATCAGATCTTGGTGATGTTTTTAGGTGTTGTTATGGATGGCATCTGTGTTTCTTTCAGGCCGTTAAAGTCCTCACGGCTTTTCCTTATTGCAGTAATTCTTTTGAATTCCCAATGAAGGTAATTATCTGAAATCTCGCATGTCGCGCCTGCCCTTCCTCCAATGGTACTAAATGTTGTTACGTTCTCCGTAATCAATTGTTTTATGGAAGGAGGTGATTAGCCTCAAGTCCAACTCCAAGTTTATGTCTGGGGGCCAACATAGTAGTTGCTAACAGTCTCCTACTAAATCAGGATTGTAGTCAGAGTTTTCTCTCTTAGATAAGCTGCCAACCAAGGCTTTCGAGCCTCATCTTTGCTTGGGGCCGAAAGGTACAGAGTATGCGTCTGCTTCCACGTGGAGGCATTGTATAGACATGTTGAGGAGAGACTATGCACTGGCAGGGGGAGACTTACAAATTGCTTCCCTTTTCGCCTTGCTTTTAGCCAGCGATAGGGCTGAAAGCGAGAGGTGACAAGCACACAGACACCAAACCAACACAATAGACGCATCACACAACATTTAGCAGACCAACTTCTCATTTACTACTGATTCAAATTTAATGATACTTTCACAGCTCTTTATTACATAATGTCATTGTGAACCTCCTATTTTAATTTTGGACCTGACAATTATTTCGGGTCTTCCAGACTTTGCCATTTTAATCATATTGGAGGGGGTGTATCATGTAGCGAGCTAGTGCTTACAGTACCCCTAATTCTCTTTTTGACAGGCGGATCTAGTCCTGATTGAGGTTCTCCAGGCACGTAGAGATGGATCGGACCTTTCGTTTACTATAGATTCCACCGTGTCCTATGTTGTTGTAGAAATACAGAATGTCAGACATGAACAGAACTGTACACTAAAGGATCCACACGGTATTGTGCAAATCAACATTTATTTTGCAGCTTTGGAAGATATACTAGTAATATAATGACTGTTGATATTTATGATATTTATGTTTCATTAACTTGTTTGTTAATAACTTACCGCGTTGTAGAAATTGTTCATACCTAGAGCATGAATCAACTGCGAGATATAAACTCCGTATGCATGAAGGTATATTGCTGCATTAGTAAGGAAAGTTGACGATTGAAACGTTAAATTCATCACGTTTGTCGTAAAGCTAGGTTGTTAGATTACCACTATATAAGTAAAATATCCAAACATGAAACAGATGTGACAGACTATGTAGTATCTTTTATTTCAAGGTCACCGGGCTATATCGTGTCGACTGAATGGAATTTGCCATTGTTTATTAATAATACGTCATCGATATATAAAATGTCGAGTTGAAGAACACAGCAAGTGTTTTTTTCTCATGTATAAAAGTATCAAATGAAAAAAAAAAAAGGTCAGCTAATAATGTGACGCTAGTGATATCCTTTGGAATTCCTACGGATTGTTGGAAGACATGGTCTTCAAAACCATATAGATATTGTCAACAAGAAAATAATCTTTTTAGTATCAACTATAGAGTACTAGTACTTGTGTGTACAATCAGAATTTTTTTTAACAAACTAATTTTGCAAATGACTAATGACAAGGTACTCAGTAAGTTATATTTACGAGTTTTATTTTTATAGTAAATGCAGCTGTCTATGATGTCAACTAAAGGAATTCTCCATATATCAAAATAAATTGTTTTTGTTACTAGTGATTTTCAATGTTTGTCCTCAGCTTCTATCCTCATAGCAACAGATGACAATGAATCAAGTGGGTACAAAAAGAGAGCTTCCGAAAGAACTCCAAATGTAGGTAAATAGATACACGTATACATGTAGTTAACAAAGTACGCCGTTTCTGTATTATGAAAATAAACTTAAAATACTGAGTAAACGGTCAATGATAACCATCAACAATCCCCAATAACATAAAGGATTTAAGTTTTATGAAATATAATGCCTTCTGTAAATACAGGTGAGTGGTCAGTGGGGTGCTCGGGCGAGCAGACGTACACCGTACTTGTCTGGGGTCTGAGTGACGTCACGTTCCAAGTCCAGTTTATGGATCTTTCTGACAATCCCATTGACGGAGACCCATTACAGGGTATTGTATTTTCTTTTTCTTTTTTGATTAACTGAACCATAGGTTTTTGAGAACAGGAAAGTTCCCGAGCAATGTTGTTCCAATACAAATGTCCAGATGCAATATAATACCAGCTCAAACGTTGATCCTACACGAAACTCCCTGTGCAATGTTGATCCAATACACACATCACAATGAAATGTTAATCTTACTGTGGACTTACACAAACGCCCTTTGCAATGTTGATTCCAACACAAACGTTCCAGTGCAATGCTGATCAAGCATAACTGTCAATTTTATTCCAATGCAAACATCCTCATGCAAGTTGATCCAATAACATTGTGACTTAAGGAATTTTTGTTTGTTGATATAAGTAACAATTAACAAATCAGTTTTGTGGTATTGGAAATTCTTTTAATTGTATAGCAACTAGTTAAACAATACGTGTATGTATAAATACGAATATTTTGAATAAAAAGTATTAAAAACAGCAATGTTTTAGACAGCAATGTTACCCTTGGTGTCGGGGTGTCTGGAAGGGAATATCTACAGTTGGTTTCCAGTATTGAGATTATATGCCTGAATGGGTTTGCTGATATTTACAATGTATCGACATTAGGCGCTGGACGACAACACAATTTTTACGAAGTGGTCATTACAGTCCCAAATCAGGTGAGTTGTTTTATTCCCAGACTGGTAATTACGTTCTTATCTGTGTTCTTTCAGGCTTTGTGTTGTTGTTACATATATATCCTTTGCTCTGTTGTTTTTTTCTCGGACTGATATAGTGGTACATACGTGTATTTATCTGCACCTTAATTCTGTTGTCTTGGCTTCTTGGTTCTTGCTAAGGGTTCAATTCCAAAGATATCTGACTCTTTGATTCCTCTAACCGTGGTTATTTGATGTTTTAGGCCTTCCGAGTCGGTCTGATAGCCAGAGACAAAGAGAACAACATCGTCCATAGACAGAGCTCTGTGATTCTACCAAAGACATTTACCGTGTCAATTTCAAAAATTACAAAAGGTATGGTATTGCTGAGATAGGACATTTTCACTAATAGTCTAGACTTCTATTGTCTACAATATTCAAATTTTCTGATTAAACAGAAATATATTCGATCTTTCCTATGCTAACTCTTTGTCTGATGAGATATTCAGCAAAAACTTCACTATTTGACAACTGGAGTAGGTCTTAGCCAATTGGAGTAAGTCTTAGCCAATTGGAGTAAGTCTTAGCCAACTGACCGTCTAAACTGTCGATGTAATTCTATTCATACAACACTTTTAAAGTGTTACTCGAAAAAGCGAGAGTAAAAAACAAAACATGCCCAGCAATCTTTCAAAGCGAATAATCGTTAAATATTATTGGTGTTTTTTTTTGGGGGGGGGATACGATGAATAAGACAACTGAAGAGTACAATATTCACTGAGCCCAAAGGGCGAAGTGAATATTGTACTTCGAAGGAGGCTAAATCATCGTATTGACCGCAAAACAGCAATAACTAGGGATGTCAAAATTGTCAATAATTGATATTCGAATATTCGATAGAAGTATTCGAATATATTCGAATATTCGATAAAATAAAATAAATACATTTTGCATTATGAAGTATATATTTTAACTCTCCTGTCAGCCAGTATATGTTGTATGTCATTATTTTGGAATAAAATTTTACATAGAGTATTGAATGCAAACTAATTATATTTTTAAAATTTTACAGAGTATATGAAGAGTATACGTCTAAAATGTAATGAAAATTTGTTTTTGAAAATTCAAAAGCTTCTTTAGTATGTTCCAAATTAACTGATCGTCTTACTGAAGTCTACACTACTTACTCCAATTTATACCACTTTAAACAATTATCTACTGAAAAACAATTAAAATCAATTAATTTTAGTGAAGTAATTTCCCGATAATTATTTTTAATGATATATATACATAAACAAGGGAACCATGTGTTTTCTGTAAAACTGTGTCCTCACAACAATACAAACTTATTGTAGGTTATTGGTACTGTTATACGACTGATTAAATGATCAAAGAATAATTTATTCTAATAATTTTACACTTTTAAAGTACGGTAATTCAACAGGACTGTATTTTAATTTTTTTTAAATCAAATCTTATTCATGTCAACTGTACAAACTTCATTCAATTTCAAATAAAACTTGTCAGATTTTTCTCTCTATTAAATGCATACTTTAAAACCGAATATTCGAATCACAAATTTGTATTCGAATATCAACTCATCGAATGAATATTCGAATATTCGTTGACATCCCTAATCTTTTTGGATAATTTCTTATGTCAAACTCTGAGACAGGGAACCATGTGTTTTCTGTAAAACTGTGTCCTCACAACAATACAAACTTATTGTAGGTTATTGGTACTGTTATACGACTGATTAAATGATCAAAGAATAATTTATTCTAATAATTTTACACTTTTAAAGTAATTCAACAGGACTGTATTTTAATTTTTTTTTAAATCAAATCTTATTCATGTCAACTGTACAAACTTCATTCAATTTCAAATAAAACTTGTCAGATTTTTCTCTCTATTAAATGCTTATACTTTAAAACCGAATATTCGAATCACAAATTTGTATTCGAATATCAACTCATCGAATGAATATTCGAATATTCGAATATTCGTTGACATCCCTAGCAATAACTGTTTTTATATGATTAAATGATAGCAAACTCCTACAAGACTGATTTTTTTGGCTTTAATTGAAAGTTTTAACGAGAAATTTCAACAAAAACACATTGTAACAGAAAAAATAGAGCAGGAATAATTCCTTATATTGACCTTCAATAATTTTTTACATTGACCTGGAAGGTTAGGTAATTTATTATATTGACCTGCAATAATTCCTGAAAAATCACGTGCAGGTCAATATAACGTTGTATAATTTTTTCTAACATTGTTGGATCTCAGCCAATCAGAGAGAGGGAAATTATTCAATGATCATATAATAATAATAATTTTAAATGTTTTGTAGATACTTCACCAGGCAGCAACGTCGTGTTTCTCTATAGTTTATATAACAATCTAGACAGAAATCAAACCCTCAATGTACAAGTCCTATTGGATTCATTTAATCCAAATGTAAGTTTTGACGGTGTTTACTGTCATATTTTTAACATACTGCGGTTCGCCGATGATCAAGACTTTAAATTGTTATAAGAGTTTTAATGTCTGGTAAAAAGTTTTATGATATCACACAAAATTCACCTTCTGTAATAGCATTGTTTTTAATAATGAGACGTGAACAACTTTACGTATGTACTGAAACTACAGATCGACTTTTAAAAACCCAGTGCTTATGACAATATTTGAAAATTCAAATTTATAATGTACATAATATATTTTTATTTTGCTATTATCAAACAAGGAGTTTGCTAGCAATGCCACGACTGGGAGTGAAGTTCAAATTCCTGCTCACACCAAACAGTATGGAGCCTTTGACGTCACGATATCTCCTCAATCCTCTGTTGGGTCGACCTGGTATGTCCCTGTTATTTGTTAATTGTTACGGTAGAAGCTTCAATTATATCTGAATAACATGTCTGTATTATCACACGACGGATGTGACCGGTCGACAGGGGATATTTTCTCCTTCTTGGCACCTGATCCCATCTCTTGAATTTCCAGGGATTCGTGTTTATGCTTTCTTTACAGAATTGTATCGTTTAAGGTATACCTTTACTCAGATGACTAAAAATTCCACTGATAAGAACGAAAAACCGCCTATTGCACATTGTACACCTATAATTCTTGTATTAAAATTCAATTTCAAATAACTAGGTCCATCACCTACTTTTCATGCTAGTGGCCCCTGAATATTTCTCGGGAAATACCTCAATTTTACACTCTATGACTAATTTTTTCTTCACTCACAAAATATCACAGGCAACAAAACTCTTTAAATAAGAAAATATTATAGCAATGGAACAGTGTTGCTTCATACAAAGAAACGATTAGAGTTTTGGCTATAAACTTGATAATTATTACAGTCTGAATTTCCTGTCATAGTTATATTTTCCCCCCATTTTTAATCGAATATTTAAAAAATCTGACTGATAAGAACTCTTAATTACTTATAGCCTCATATTGCCTTTGCCGCCGTAATTCTCATGGTATTAACATTATATGGGGTCGATGATTAAATTATTGAGATATGATGCCTGGAATGCTTTTTTAGCTCACCTGAGCTGAAAGCTCAAGTGAGCTTTTCTGATCACCCGTTGTCCGTCGTCCGTCCGTCCGTCTGTCTAGCTGTCCGTCCGTCCGTCCGTCTGTAAACTTTTCACATTTTCAACTTCTTCTCAAGAACCACTGGACCAATTTTAACCAAACTTGGTACAAAGTATCCTTAGGTAAAGGGAAATTTAAATTGTTAAAATCAAGGGCCAAGTCCCTTTCCAAGGGGGGATAATCAAGAAAATACAAAAATAGGGTGGGGTCATTAAAAAATCTTCTTCTCAAGAACCACTGGGCCAAAAAAGCTTATGTGGAAGCATCCTGGGGTAGTGTCAATTCTACATTGTAAAAATCATGACCCCCAGGGGTAGAGCGGGGCCACAATAGGGAATTCAAGTTTTACATAGAAATATATAGGAAAAAAATTAAAAATCTTCTTCTCAAGAACCATTGGGCCAGAAAAGCTGAAACTTTTATGGAAGCATCCTGGGATAGTGTAGATTCTAAATTGTAAAAATCATGACCCCCGGGGGTAGGGCGGGGCCACAATAGGGAATTCAAGTTTTACATAGAATTATATAGGAAAAAAATTAAAAATCTTCTTCTCGGGAACCACTGGGCCAGAAAAGCTGAAACTTATGTGGAAGCAACCTCTGGTAGTGCAAATTCTAAATTATAAAAATCATGACCCCCCAGGTTTAGGGCGGGGCCACAATAGGGAATTCAATTTTACATAGAAATATATAGGAAAATCTTTAAAAACTTTCTTCTCAAGAACCATTGGGTCAGAAAAGCTGAAACTTATGTGGAAGCATCCTGGGATAGTGTAGATTCTAAATTGTAAAAATCATTACCCCCGGGGGTAGGGTGGGGCCACAATGGGGAATCAAAGTTTTACATAGAAATATATAGGAAAAATCTTTGAAAATCTTCTTCTCAAGAACCACTGGGCCAGAAAAGCTGAAACTTATTTGCACATGGAAGGATCCTTGGGTAGTGTAGATGTCAAATGTCTAAATTATGATCAGTGGGGTAGGGTGGGGATGCATTATGTATTACAAGGGGGAAATCTGGTAAAGAACAGAAGGTCAAAGCTTCTCAGGTGAGCGATGTGGCCCATGGACCTCTTGTTAATATTTTTGAATTTATTTATTTAATAGCATTCAATTATTTGAAATAATTTATGAGCTTTAATACATATAAAATTGCAAAATGATGTCTAAAAACATATGTAACCATTAAATTTTGATTAATATTGCAAGAAATAAAAGATTTTGACAAAAATGAAAAATGAAAAATTTAGTTCGAATTTCCTCTGCAGTATCATACACTGACTTTTGTTCCTGTATTTTTTCTTCAAATAATAAAATATGAAATTTAAAATTGATATTGAGTTAAAACTTTGTAATTTTATCCATTTAGAACAATTTTTTATTTAACATATTATACTTTATAAAATTTCCTTTCTGTTTTCTGAAACCTGAGTAAAAGTCATCCTTAAGGATTCTTTTAGATCGATTGAAATGTTCGTTATATTCGTCTTTTTCGTTTAAGCATTGTCGCAATCCAAGATATGTGTCCATTTTATTTCCACAAACAGGATGGACACAAAACCCGTGCATGGCTTTGCGACGATAAAGTGTACATTGATGTGTGATGGCTAAGCTGATGTTTTTAAATATGCGCGCATAAGGCATCCAATATAGATTTGCATCTTATATTTTTTACTTTGAAAGTGTTGGCCATCGTACTTTTACCATGCATGTACATTTTGAAACTGATACTGATCATTTTGTAACTGTTTGGCCCTTCTGTTCCCTAAAACGTTCTTGGTATGGCATGATGTCCATACTTTTTTAATAACTCATATTAATTGGAATTTTAAATTATTATTGTTTGAAGATTTTCTGAGTTTTATCAAACAATTAATGAATAGGATTTGTCTTTATAAAATGCACTGTAAATTATAAAGTATGTGGGGAAATGTACTTTTGGTATCACACGAATAAGGATCTGATTTATGATGGTCACATAAACTCTAGATCCGCCATGAACGTGATATGTAAATATGAAAAAGGAAATCATTTGAGGTTACTGCAGAGATGGGTTCAATCGACTGGTGAAGAGAATTAATATGCTTTTTTGTTTTAAGAACAGATATTCTGAAAAATTGACGCAAGAAATCAATCATACTAAATATATGTGAAAACTTCATATCTGTCATCTTAATTAAATAAAGCTTAACTGACAATGTGCATTAAAAAATCACAAAGCAAAGTGTGATCTTTACCGATATATTTGGCCTTTTAATAAAACAGAGAGAAGATCACGCAATATCATTTAGTTTCTGCCACACCAAATGCAAATATGCTGCTTATTGCAAGGATTCCAAATATTTTTGCCATCGATCGGTCGTTTTATCACGCAATCCGGCTGTCAGTCACCAACTCTGCTTAATTCCATTATATAAATAAAAAATCTAAATACAAAGGAAGAGGAAATCTTCTCACGCAAATTAGAAATAATGCGATTTCGAAAAATATAATATTTTTCAGAATCGTTTTGTAAAAAACCGTAGTTTTAAGCTTTGTGAAAAGATTGCCTAACCTAAGACAGTGAAATTATTTTTTGCTTCTTTTTCAATTGTTTTCTAAATATTTTGTGAATTTTAATAAAATTTTAGGAATATATTCCTTCATTGGCAGTGATCAATTTATATAATCATAAATTAACCATAACAATGATGTTCATCATGTACAGCTGAACATTGAAAGTGCATAATAGAAGAAATTCTTTACTCTTCATATTTATGGAAACATTTCTTTTAGGGGATGTTTAACGTGAATTAAACTACACATTTAAATGCTAGTTTTTGGTTAATATGTGACTTCAACATGATTGTTCCAATTATCTTCCAGCGATATAACTTTAAGTGTAGAAGGAACCAATTACAGTATAGAATTTACTAAAGTCTCATTGGTTGTGCAACCATCCAATAACCCACCTTCTACAAAATCAGATGTGATGACGTCACCTGAAGCAATTTCAAAAAAGAGCACGCCAACTTCTAGATTTACTGAGGCTAATTCACAAAAGATGGAGTCATATCAAAGCACATTGGTGACAGTTTTTAATGATACCATTGTTACGGACAGAAGTTCTGCTATGGTAACGACAATTTCTCCATGGGCTGGAGAGACAACGCGGGGGACTACCAGAAGTAGTCCGGAGGCGGACGTATCACCCCCGGCCTTCAGCAAACTGTCCTTTATAGACAGATGTTACAAAAACGTCAAGTGCTCGGTATGACAATATGTATAAATTACAACACAACCATGTTTAAGTACAGTGAAATATATAACAATCAGAAAATCGTTGATCTTAAGTTGAATTTCATAGCATAGAAAAAATATCCTCATTCTGCTTTAATTATAAATCGATGTCGGTAAATCTACTTCTTGTACAATACCCAAATATTGAAAAGTATTTTCTTTTTTCGATTAAGATAGGAGAATGGGTGGTTTTGTTTGTGGTTCAGGATAACGAGTCCGGAGTTCACCGCGTGGTGGCAGAAGACACGATCCATTCCTTTGTCCGGACAGAGAATTTTACTGACGGTCTGGCTAACGTGCCAATACACGGAAACATAAGGTACTGCTCCCATTGAAATCGAAAACCAATACATACTCAAGCCAAATGTAACAAAAAGGAGATATACCGTATAAGTGGACATTTTAGCGAGACGCAAATTTAGCGATTTGTCCTTAAAAACTGGTAATTTATTTTTAGCGAGATATTATTTTAGCGATTTTAAAATGCACATTAAAGAGGATATTACAAATAAAACGCGATTAATTTTTAGCGATATTCTATTTTAGCGATCTCGGCACCATCGCTTATAATGCCAAAATTATATCCACGCTTAAAATTCTTCTTATACGGTATTATATCTTGACTGAAAAGAAAAACCAGAGACCCTTGAATTACAAATGAGGGACTCAAACCACCGATCCAGTCTAGGCGATATCCACGGGTTTTATTACAAACCTAAAGAATGAGTATTACTTAATTGCAATACCTTTGCATTTGCATCCAGTTTTAATGATGCAGGAAACAGAGATTTGGGTGAGATGAGTGGAAAATGGGTCTCTTATAAAACAAAAAAAATAGTTCTATAGATTCTGTAGTAGCAGTGGAACAATTAAAATTTTAAGTTCTTTTGGATTCTGTAGAACCAGTTATTTCTGTCAGATTCTGTAGTACCAGTTATTTCTGTCAGATTCTGCAGTATCAGTTGAACAATAATTAAGTTCTTTTTTAATTTTATAGCACCAGATTTATGATATTTAAGTTCCTTTGGATTCTGTAGTACCGGTTGAATGATAAACAAGTTCTTTTGAAATCTGTAGTACAAGTTAAACAATAAGTTCTTTTAAATCTGAAGTACCAGTAAAACAAATTTAAGTTCTTTTGAAATCTGTAGTACCAGTTAAACAATAAGTTCTGTTTCTGTAATACCAGTTAAACAATATCTAAGTTCTTTTGGAATTTGTTGTTCTATTTGAACTTTAATTACGTTCTTTTGGATTCAGTTGTAATAATTTGGCAAAATGTAAGTTCTGTTGGAATCTGTCGTTCAGGTTAAACAATAATTTGGTTTCTTATAGAATCTGTAGTACTAGTTGAACAATAATTAAGTTCTTTTAAATTTTGTTATATAGTAAAACAATAAATTAAGTTTGATTCTTTTGGATTCTGTCACACTAGTTGAACAGTAATTAAGTTCTTTTGGATTCTGTAGTACCAGTTGCTGTCAGAACGAGGCTGTCTTGATTGTAGAGGATGTCCGTGGAAACAAAGGACGATATAACCTTACCTATGAAGATCATCAGGTGTGTTAACTGTTATGTCTGTAAGCTTTGATTTGTTAAATATGACTAAAAATAAGGATCTGTAATTTATTTATTTGAAATATTTTTTAATTATAACAATTCTTGGATCTCAATTTCCATTGAAGTAGACTCTAGCGGCAATATAGCTGAGGTTTAACTCATTAATCTATGATTTAAACTTGAAACATATAAAATCTCGTCTGTTAATATTTGTTACTCGATATTAAAAACTTAATTCATTGTGGCGTCCATTCAAAGAATCACTCTCTTCTACATGGTGGGTAATGGTCCCACGACTTGTAGAACATTATCTTGCTTTTTACGACAAATAAGTTAAATGAATGTCCATAGTATCACTTGTAACATGTATGGAAAAAATTATTTCACTTACTAAATTTATAAATGTTTCACTTGATAGAACTCTTTGTTCTTTTAATTGACAGAATTCAAATGGAACAGACACGATCACTTCAGCCACCAAACATAAACTCAGAGACTTGGCGGCCATTGTTGTTGGATTTTGCGCTGGAATTCTCGCTCTCATCATATTTTTAACCGTTATAATTCAGTTTAAATCAAACATAGTCTCCATTTTAGCCAAGCTCAAATTCCCTCATTCTGAGAAGGAAGTTGAACTTCGTGTACCACACAAACTCTCGATTAACCCTGGCACCAAGGAAGACGTGTCAGTGTCATAGAAAGATGTGTCAACATCATAGAAAAATGTGTAAACGTCATAGGAAGATGTGTCAGTAAAAAGAAGAGGTGTCAATCATATATAGAATAGCAGACCTGTTTACTCTCACAATTTCGCCATATTTTGTACGGATTTTGGGTCAAAAATACGTCTCACGTTTTGCTTTTAAGAAAATACGTAAATCGGATATTCGTTTGGATTATAGCAGTTAGTTTTCACTGTAATTTCAACGTTTTTAATCGCTAAAAAGATTTAAGGTATGTCACTCGTGAAAATGTTAAATCAAGGATTTTTTGAGAAGTATATTTTTGATAAGTACATGTTCTCATACAGTGTTACTCAAAATCGCAGAGAAAATAGGGGGTCAGTGTGAATCTAACTGATCTACGGAACAATTTAGTTGACCTTTTTGCACTTAATTTTAATTCTTTGGTTAATTACTTTAATCCTTATAATATTTTATCAGATGTAACCATGGCAATAAATATAATTTTTTTTTCACGTAAAATAGTTTGAATAATATTTATCATTGATCAAATATTGAAAATTAATGCGTGTAAATTATTGTGTGACCTTTCTGCACTAAAAAGTAACATTTTTGGGCTATTGAAAAACTAAATAGGCAATAAAACATTTTCTTAAATCAAGCTTTTTACGACTTAAGTGCTGAGCAGTCACAAGTATCGAGTACTTAAAAATAATGAAAGAAAAAGTTGGGGTCAGTGATGTTGATTTTGAAATATTGGTCAAAATATGTTATTTTCTGGCGAAACATGTAATTTTTTTCTTGACTTAATTGACATATCTTCATTTTTCAGCGAAGTTTTTTGAGGGGAGATGTAAAACTTGTTCTAATAATATAAGATAAGACCTGTATTAAATATTCCTAGCAATATCATAACGGAAAATATTGTCCGAGTAAAGTAATGGGAGGCTAAAATTCCGGGATATTAAATTTAATAAATGTGCTGATTTGCAGAATTATCTGCTAAATATCCTTCCATCACAAGAAATAGTCCCTCATAAATCTTGCTTCTTTGTAGCTTTTTGAGCAGTTTTGTCGTTGAATGTTAAAAAATTTACATTGTTGAATTAAAATATGTTATAAAAATTGAATTTTAATGAATAGTTTTGAAGTAAGAGGTTGTGCGTGAATTTTCTAAAAAGCTGACGAGTGAATACCTTAAAGGACTTGAGTGATGTTAGTTGCCCAAAAGCTGGAAATGGTACTCAGAAATGTGGTTGTTATCTAGTTAAATCGATGGAAAATGAAATCTTACTGGCAAATGCCAAATCTCACTGACACATCTTATACAGAATACTGACAGACATCAATATGGGTAAACAGGTCTAGAATGCTGTTTAGAACCAGGAAAAATCTCCATTTGTTATTTATTATTCAAAGTAAATTACCGTGATTTCATGAATATTATCATCCAATTTTAATACGCTTACTCAAGTTTTTACCTGTGATACTAGTTTTTCTTTCTGTGTGTGCAAGCATATAGGTTATTTGTCATTTTATATGATAATAACGAACCACTGCAATCTCATACAAATTCATGTTGTAATTCCATCATTGGAACTAATTTTAAAAGAGCTTAAAAATAAAATGCAATAAAACACAAAACATCTTTCTTCAAAACCCCTTTTTAAAAGAACATATGCTTCAAATTAAATTAATAGTTCTTTAATTTCAAATTTGGTGATGAGTTTTATATGTGAACCATTTATAAGAAGCTTTTGGGTGACATGTTCAAGTTTGTATTTTATGCTCAATAAAACATGTTTTGTACATTAAAGAAACAGTTGCGGTTTCTTTGCTAGTCAGCCAGATACAATGGTGAGTGCGTTCAAACACCGTCTTATGATAGCGTCTCATTTTAGTTGAAAATATGTTTTTGGGAAGAACATGTAATTCAATTTGAAGGAGTGAATCAAAAAAGTTTGCTTTCTCAAAATTATGTAATTACATGTTTTAAGATCCACTTTTTCTCTTGAGCTTTATCTATATAAATATCAAGCATTTGATTATTTCGATACATGTTAATTTTCATCAACGGTACGGTATTTTCATATTATCTCAATATATTGAATTAAGCGTGTTTTACTGACCTTAAATATAGTGTACAGTGGAATAAAAATCTTCTTTGAAGTTATTTAAGATGGAAATTAAATGTTAAGCTAAAAAGTATATATTTCGATATTTCCATATTTCGTTTTAAATCAACACAACTCTGGCGATGAATATTTTTGATAAAATAGTACATAATCACAATACAACACTGTTTAAA
Organism: Saccostrea glomerata; assembly: GCA_003671525.1. Taxonomy (NCBI): domain Eukaryota; kingdom Metazoa; phylum Mollusca; class Bivalvia; order Ostreida; family Ostreidae; genus Saccostrea; species Saccostrea glomerata. The sequence continues at coordinate 525,708 of PRKT01000219.1, read as the reverse complement.
TAAATTCCATTGTCACTAATACTATCACTATCTTTAGGGAAACTCCTTCCATGGATAATATCAACATTTATACCTGTAAAGAACGAAAAGAAAATTGATATAAATTTTAAGATCAGTTTTACTGGCAAATATACAGTGGAACTCGTCTAATTCAGTTTTAGTGTAATCCGCAATCTTGCCTATTAAATCCGATCTAAACTTTAAGTTTCTTTGTTTGAAATTATTGTTTTCCGTTATTTCCCGATCATGACAAGGAGCACATGGCGGGTGTGACCGGTTAGCAGGGGATGCTCACTACTCCATGGCACCTGATCCCACCTCTGATATTTTAGAGGTCTGTGTTTGCTCTGTTCCAATTTTGTATTGTTTTATGGACTTTGATATTAAATACTGTTCGTTATCTCCATATCCTTCATATTTTCTAAACCCGAACGTCTGATCCAGCTTATTTATTTGGAATCAGTGGTGTTGGGATTTGACAAGTTAGACTGTAAAATATTGGGAATACAGTAAAATTATTAAATTGTTCAGGATCATGAGGTAAGTTGAAACAATGCTCTAGATAGAGGAATTGGTTGATGAAGTACTTACGAGGGCAATATCAGTGATAGGAGAGTTTGTCATAATCTATTTCACCATTCGACTTCTGTGGAGTGTAGCTCACAATTTCTTCATATTCCTCTGCCAGGGGACGGCCTTTAGTGAACTGAAGAAAAATATAAACTTTATATAAAACACACTCCATTTGACTGATCAGTTTGTTTATATAATGTTTTAAATCATTTTAGAATTTGATAAATTATTAAGCTACGTGTATGACACATTAAAATGTCAATGACACTAAGAGGTGAATTGGACTATTCAACATCACATTATTTATACTGGAGGAAATGTTTTGGGTTTTTTTTTTGTTTCAGATTGAGCATTTTAAAATTATCATTAAGAACGGCATCAATGTTTTTTATTTTGAAAAAAAATAAAATAAAAAGATATCTTAGCATTGACTTAATTTTTCTTCTATTGATGTATAGAAAATTGAGTTTCATACTTTGAAATAACAAACTTGGACCATGAAGGAATGTATTAACTTGCAATTCGGTTCTTTGTTTTTTTTTTTAAAGCAACCCCTATTTTACAATTACATAAAGATTTATTATAAAAAAAACTTACTTTTTGAACTATAACAAAAAATACTAGATGAAGACCGGAAGCAACAGCAAAAATCCAGAAAGTCATTGGAGCACCTAGTCTCTGGACCAGAATTCCGCCAGCCAAACTTCCGCATCCGGACCCCAGACCCCAATAGACGCCGTGAAGGATCCCCTGCATAGTAGCCAGGTTTTCCTGAGGTATTGCAGAACACATATAGGCCGTCATGGCGCTCCATACACCAGCATACGTACAACCTTTCAAAGAAATAGCTTTTATAATATTTCATTTTGTTATAATATTGTTTTTAGGCAATAATCACGTATTCTATACTAAAAAAATGAAATGAGAGATAATCCTATTGGTAATCTCCCAAAAACGTCATTAAAGTACATATGGGTGTAGTTATCACAGATTTCCGTTAGGATCATGAGGTATGTGATTTACTTGTTTAATTAAAAGGAATACAACATCACAAAGAGAGATACAATATATATCAATTAGGTCTAATTTGGCTTATATTTTTTTTTCAAACACGATCTTAATATTTTTTCTGTTAAAAAATAGAACTTCAAAAAATATAAGTAGATTAAGATCTCACGTCATTTTTTAACCTTCCCAAAGATTCAAAGTAAAATATAGGGAGATAACGAATAGTTGCAAATAGTGCAAATCAGGAGCAGCGCAAACTAAAATATCAGAGGTGGGATAAGATGCCATGGAAGAGTTGCCATCCTCTGCCAATCGGACACACCAGCCATGGGCTCCTTGCCAAGACTGAAAAAATCCGTCGACGATTCAGTGTGTAAATAAAGGTCTAACAATAAGTATAAAAACGTCAGTCAGCATTAATTTGCTTTTATGAATTTGCTGGCAAGCCCATTGTATTGACAATAATGTTGCAAAATGGTAACTTAGAAATAAACTGTTGATATTCTTATTTGATCAACAAATTACCTCGTTTTAGAAATTGTTCGTACGTAGATCATGCTCTTGCGTATTGAATCAACTGAAAAAATATTTATAAGACCCCGTAATGCAATTAATAAGGGTACAGTGTAAATTGTCCATACGTAAGTTGACGGTTGATATGTTGAAGTCCTCACGTTTATCATAAAGCTTTTATTGTAAGGTTAGTATTAGCGTCTTTTTCTAGTTAAATACCCAAATTAAAACAAATATGTCAGACCCTGTGTTTTTGATATCAAGCTGGCGGGGATACTCAGTATATTATGTCGACATACGAATGGAAACAACTATCTGTAATTGATAATTCGTCGTCGATATATCTTATTGTCAAGTTGAGGCCACGACAAGTGTTTTCTTCTTTTCGTAAATAAGAGTTTGAATAAATTATACTTCATATACGAATACAAAATAGGTATGCTACTAACGGGGCGCATTTGGTAGCCATGGGGATTCCGACATATTTTTGGAAGGCCTGGTCTGCAAAAACCCACGTAGATAATGCCGATCAGAAACTCAAGCATCTTTTAAATATCAATCTTACTTAATACTTGTGTGTACAATCAGAATGTTTTCCAACAAAATAGTTTCGTAAATGACCAATGCCAAGGTAAGATAATTTTTTTTATTTCAATTGTTTTTTTTTATTATTAAAAAGCAGTTGTCAATGATTTCAAAAAGCAGAGATTTATTTTGGGGAGTTGTTGTATACTTACAGAGTTAAAAGTTTGATGTTCTTAAATTCCAAAAGTTCCTTTTAATATTTTAAGTAAAGCTTTTGTCTCCCACTAAGTAAACTCACCAAGCAATTACTCAGAAAAAATTCAAGCAATAAAATATTAAAGCACGAAAGCAAAATAAATAGAATTGACACACATACACACCTTGAAATATTTCTACTGGTAGTACAAGCCAAGGGTTTGTGACCGATGCAAACACACAGAATCGACAGACATATCCCAGCAGCCCGAGCACCATAAAGGTCGAGTAGGATATATGTTTAAAAATGTAGAATACAACTAAAAACATCAGCGCCTCGGAGGTACAGCTTACCACTGAGCCTATGCCTACTAATAATTGGGTGGCCCCTATCAAAATAGAAACTTAAATTAAAGGTTCAGAAAATAATAAAAATACAATTTTTCACATGATAAGATTTTAAAACATTTTCATGCCAAAAGTCAGCGTTTAGTATAATCTTTGTGTATAATATTTCACAATCCGATATCTATATTAAAAGATTTGCAAATTGCATTGAAACATAAAACATGTCGTTTTTAAACGGTATTATTTCATTTAGATGTGTATGCAACAGCTTGAAATAAGATTTTACAAAATTTTAATAAAAAAGGAAAAACAAATGGTCTATTTAATATCAAATTTTATAAAAGAATATATACTGAATTAGTATTCATTCATTCGTGCCCCTTCACGCAATACATGATTACTGCTAAATCACTAAAACTCGACTTGGTAAATACTTTACCTATATTTTCCAGGTGCCAGTATAAAAAGCCCCATATAAGACCGTTTGACACACCCATAAAAAATGCAATGAACAGCCATGAGGCATAATGTATAGAGCAGAATAGCTTAAAAGTCCCCATCACAGCTGGGATTGGTTTCCCATTGGATTTTTCTTCTTGTTGTTTCTATTAAAAAACGATGTTAAATACAATTAAAACTCGTGCATTGATAACTCTAAATTCTAAAATCTAAACTTGTATCATTGAAAAAAATAACAAACGGAATTAAAATTATTAAAGAAAATGTAGCAAATGTTAAATACATACATAAATGAAGATGAAATGTGAGTCAGATTTTAAAAACCATCAAAAAGATATGATATACATGTATCGGCTTGGTATTATAACTACGTATAATTATTCGACATGGGAATCAACAAGAGACCCATAGGCTACAACGCTCCCCTGAAAACAACCTTCTACAAGGATCGAATCTACACTACATGCATATATAATGCTTTTGCTGTTCCCAAATAAGAGATTTTTAAGAACTTTTATAAAATTCTATGTAAAACTTTGATCCCAAATTTCTGAAGCCCTTACACCCAAGGGTCATACAAATATAACCGATCAAGACTCTGTAATTCATAAATGAAGGGTTTTAAAGAAAACTCCTATGTACACCGTATTTCTATGTAAAACTTTGATCCCCTCTTGTGGCCCAACAAACCCCCAATGGACATGGTTTGAACAATCTGTGGTTTTTATATTAGTATAATTGAGACTAACTTTGGTGTTCTTTAAAAATTTTATTCAGTCCTATAAATTTCTATGTAAAACTTTGATCAAACGCTCAGGAATCATGATTTATTTAACTACCCGAGGATGCTGCTAAATAAATAAATATATATATATGATTTATCATAGCTGTATTGTTCTTGAAAAGGAAATTTTAAGGTTTTTTCCTTTTTAACTTTGATCCCCTGTAGTAGCCTTGCCCCTCCTGCTGGAACATGATTTGAAAAATCTTGTAACTGTTTTTATAAAACAATGACGCAGCGGATGTGCTGGTCTTAAGGAGAAGATTTGAAAGATATTTCATTTCATATTCCTATGGCCAATACTATAAGAAAAACATTCATAAACTCAAGACACTTTTCGATCAGAGAGCTCACTTGAGGATATGGCTCAGGTGAGCTTAAAATAACTTATGAAAATACCGGAAATTTATACATCAGGGCAGCAATGAAAGTGAAAACCATGCAGCCAGCAAAAAAGTAGAAACATATTCTGTAGTCACTCATTTGGAAACTAAATCCACAGATCTCAAACTTGTATCTGTTCAGGGCGACCACTCCTCCAGCGCTGATGGACCTGAGGATAGGAAAAAGAAAAAACTCAACTCCTTTGTTATAGAAATATATTCAATTGTTTAAAAGCTAAGATATAACATTTTGAATGTTATATTACATTGTATAATAAGCTTCGATTTGATTTAAGGGAACATGGACACAGTTTTAACTGAATTTTTAAAACCAATTTTAATGCTTACACTTACAAAGGTATCATTCAATGATCAGCAAAAAATATTACATCATTTATTGATTAATAAATCAGATACAGAACTAAAACATCAAATTGTAAACAAGGCTCGTGCCTTGTTTTTGTTTACATATAGAAAATATTTTAATTATAAAAATTGATTTCAGCAAATCACTTGATACTGGCTAATTGTATTCAGAATTAACTTCTTTATTGAAATTATCTGCTTTGAACGAACATGTATTAATATATTAATCTATGTAAACAAAACATGGCACGGACCATGTTTACATAACAGGGTTTCGAGCTCTTGTATCTCGACAACTAAGTTTAATTTTTTGATGATCATCATAAGGAACTTTGTTTTTAAATTTTTGCAAAAAAAAATTGGAAAAATAAATTTGAAAATCTTTGGCTAAAACTCTGTCTGTGCCCCTTTAAAATTTATCAATTAAAGACCCATGGGTCAGAACGCTTTCGGCATCAATTTTGCCTTATGTTAACGTTCTTTCAGATTTTGTTCACATAAAAATTAATTTTTTTAGACCTATATGTTAATGTATTGCTTTGATCAATAATTGTGGAACCATCTTTGTAAAGGCCTGAATCTGTATTGCCTGATGATGCATGCATATAACGAGGCATGCAATTAAGTATGAATGGGCTTTTAGGATGATGACTAAAGGTTTTTTTCCCAACATATATACTTGTCATTGGTGTTTTCCAAACTTATTTTCTTAAAAACATTCTGAGTGTACACACAAGTACTCTGAAGTTGATACTTGTATTAAAAAGATGCACGAGTTTCTTATTGGCAATTTTTTATGTGGTTTTTGGAGACCAGGTCTTCGAACAGTCTAGTGGGGTCATATTGATACCAACTGTACCCCGTTATTAGCAGAACTATGTTTTTTCATTCATAAGAAACAGAATTTTTTAAAATTTGTGTACGTGAAAAGAAAAAAATACATGCTGTTGCCTTCAACTCGACATTAAGATATAATGACATCGTATTGTCAGTTAACAATGGTCGTTTCCATTCTTTAGTCGATACGATATATCCCAGATAGACACACCTGTTTCATATTTGTGTAATTTAGTTAATTAAAAAGACGTTAATGGTAATCTAACAACCAGGTTCTATGATAAACATAATGACTTGAACATTTCTATCATCAACTTCCCTTTCTTATGCAGCAATATACTCTTATCACCTGCACACGGGGTTTATATCTCTTAGTTGATTTGATACACAAGAGCATGCTCTACGTATGAACAATTTCTAAGACGAGGTAAATTATTGACAAACAAGTTGTTGAAACAAGAATCTCTGCAGTCTCGTTTAAAGTAATCATTTCTTAGGTTCAATGGTCGATACAATGACCTTGTCAGCAAATACAATTTATCATTGAGTCAAATGCTGACTGACGTTTTTATACTGATTGTTAGGCCATTATCTATACACTGAATTGTCTACAGATTTATCCCGATCATGACAAGGAGCACACGGAAGATGTGACGGGTCGGCAGGGGATTGGGATTTTCAATCCTCAATGGCATCTGATCCCAGGTATTATGTTTTAGAGGTTGATGTTTGCTTTGCTCCAAAATGTGCATTGATTAATGGACTTTATAACTTGAAAACTTTACATGTAGGTTAACTCCATATATTTCGAATACTATTTATTTTACACCACTTAAAATACTTGCTTATTTATAGCATTCATATGGACCATGTTGATTCGTAAGAAATTACAACCCATTGGAAAGCAGAGAGATTTTTGGAAGATCTGACCTTCACAACCATAAGGGATGTTGTCACTCAGAAACTCAAGTATCTCTTTAAAATTAGCTTTAAAAAAAATGTGTCCAAAATCATAATGTTTTAGCAAATGACCCAGGTTAAGGTAAGTATATTTACGAGTTCTATTTTAATTGAAAAAACAGCTGTTTATATGATGTCACAAAGCCTAAACCTTAATTTACACTGGGGAACTGTTGTATATCTAGTGCTGAATGGTCGTACATTTTGATGTTATTAAATTTCTGTAAAATTGATGATTTCAAAATCTATAAAGTTCCTTTGCGTTTTAAGTATCCATTTTTGATGTACAACACTTTTTGAATATACTGTTGTACAGTTCTCCTGAAGCTGTATATACGTTAGTTAGAAGTAAAGAAAGAAGCTTGGTGAAACGTTTGCTAGGGCCAGCTATGTATTGTTTGTAAGGAGTTTTGAGAAGTTAGAAGTGTTTGCACTACTACAGATTTGTCTTGTTTCTAGGACATTTTGAGCTTGATCCCTGTTCGTTATCTCCATATTTTATGTACAACATTATAATAATAATTGCTATAGTATAGACCGTAGGTAAATAAGATTTTATATAGAGTGAGATGCAATTACCCTGTACTTACATATCTAGGATTTTTCTTTGTCGAATATCTTATATAAAACTATGTCATTCATTTCAAAGGAGGAGCGCGTTATAGTACAAATGCTAGCTTAGCAATATTCTTGCATTGCTTTTCCTGCCATGTTAAATGAATAAAATATATTTTCTTCAATAGGCATATAGAACAGAAACTATCAATTTATGCAGTTATAAAAATATTAAATCAATTTGACAATTGAAGCATTACACGATGAAGGAGCATAAAAAATATATTTCCTTCAGCTGACCAGAGGGTGAACCAAATAACTAAACTTATTTTTAAAAATGTTATAACTCATTTTTTTGTATATATTATTTCTAAAGGATATTGAAGATAAATTATGAAATATAATCAATTTGATGAGTTTCACAAACATTCTGTTAATCTGTCTTGATATCTGCAATTCATTTAAATTCAATTCAATTTATTCACTCTTACCAATTAATGGTACATGAGGTTCTACAATGTATGTATACAAGGAAAACAATATACACGATACACGTGAAATGGCGGAAATACAAAAAAATTTTATGAAGGACAGACTAATTCATATACTAGTACTCTATTTATGTAAATGCGTAGTTTAATTAATACTTTAGAGTCGGCAGATGAAAACAATTCTGAAAATTAGAAAAAATTTGGTCTGTTACAATATTTACTAGGTAGATAATTTTTTTTGCATTCTGAAAAAATTTCACATTCTAAAATGTAGTGATATTCATCAGCTACTTGTCCATTATTACACAGCCAAATACAATATTCAAGTCATGTGACGGAAGTCTATAATTAATCAGGAAGGTTGTTTCTTTAATCTTAACTTTGAATAGGTTTTGTTGAGAGCGGTTGCATTTGATAAAACATAATGTACAAGGAGTTTTTGATGGAGAAAAAACCCCATATTGTTGAGCTATCCATTAATGCATTAAACGTTTTTTAAGATATATATCTAGAATTCTATTTTTGTACTTATGCATACATTAAGCATTCGTAAGTTCCTCTTTCATCCAAGATACACAATGGCATTGTATTTAACAGCTTTAAAAATCTGTTGTTGTGATGGTAGAAGTCCAGGACAGTCTGGCTAATGACGATTACTTAAATACATGTAGTAAATTACAACTTCACAATTCGAATGACCATTTTTTAATTCTTTCTCAAGCCAATGAATGTCCCTTGCAAATACTCAAATAAAACCTCACAGAATACCAATGAAAGGTTTCAATTTTAGACCTATACTCTGCCCTGTATAAGCTAATTAGGAGTGAGGTCTCTTTAGCGTGTCAACATCTGTTGTGACATGGAAACTTTTTTTTTTCTATTCTCATCCGATGGCCCGTACCTAACTTCTACTGCACCGGGTGTTTGGCAAAGGAACCCTCATTGGACCTTGTCTTAGTATTGACACAACGCCACGAACGAAGTGAATGCCTTAGCACTAGGCTATGTTTTTAATTATGCTTTAATAAAATGCATTTAAATATATCGATCCACAGGCATATGTTTTAATTTTTTTAAGGAGACATATTTGTGAAATATTATAGGGACCATCTTTTCTTCACAAGAGCAAAATAGGAATGATGAAACACACGACTGCATCCTGACACAGTGTAAATCATCACAGGGTGGTGCCACAAATTTCACTGGGTACATTATAAAATATCTTAATTAAAATCTTCTAATATTATTAGACGAAGAACCAGAAGTATCCGATGAGACTGTAGCTCTACTGGTCTGTACGTATAACAAAGGATAAGTAGCACTTGGATTTGAAACTTTGCAACAGGCAGCAATCGATAGAAGTCTGCATCTTAGTGTAGTCTACTTGTGTGCCAAGTTATATTGAAATAAGATAAAACTGTAAGAGGAGTAGCATTTTGAAAAAAATGTTTCCAGACAGACGGACACCTTACTATCGCATAAACTCTTCTGGTCTCTGACCAGTAGAGCTAAAATCACACATTTGTAATTATTTGTGCTACAATGACCTTGTCAGCTAATATAGTCTATCATTAAATCAAATGCTGACTGACGTTTAATTTACTAAATAGTTAAGTCATTAAGCACACTGAATTGTCAACGGATTTTTCCCGATCATGGCAACACAAGGCGTGTGTGACCAGTCGACATGGTAAGCTCACTCCAACCCCGGTACCTGATCACATCTCTAATGTTTTGGAGGTCCGTGTTTGCACTGCGCCTGATTTAAAAACTGATCATTATCTCCATAT